>JAJOOO010000411.1:0-65567 GCA_029582685.1 Solanum piurae | reverse complement strand
CATAATATCATAAAATTTTGTGCATGTGAATAATTTTATACATTTTAGTTTGGCCACTTTGGTGACTAACAAACTATAGAAACATAATACATGCATCAAGTGATCATAAACATGATATGTGTAGACGTTAATTTCTCTAGTTTGGCCACTTTGGTGACTAACAAACTATATAAATACAAAGCACACATAATATCATAAAATTTTGTGCATGTGAATAATTTTATACATTTTAGTTTGGCCACTTTGGTGACTAACAAACTATAGAAACATAATACATGCATCAAGTGATCATAAACATGATATGTGTAGACGTTAATTTCTCTAGTTTGGCCACTTTGGTGACTAACAAACTATATAAATACAAAGCACACATAATATCATAAAATTTTGTGCATGTGAATAATTTTATACATTTTAGTTTGGCCACTTTGGTGACTAACAAACTATAGAAACATAATACATGCATCAAGTTGAAAAACCAGACCCAGTCTCTCTTGGAATACTGAATATGCCAATAAATAATGAATTGTACTAATCCACATATGTCAAGTGATCATAAATATTATGTGTAGACGTTAATTTCTTAGTTTGGCCACTTTGGTGACTAACAAACTATATTGCACTAACTATACACATATTATTTATTGCTTAGTTTAATGACCACTTTAATTTATTACACAATCTAAAACAAAACATAATTATTACATTATGGGAAGATTAAAAAATTTCAGAATTTGTGCAATCTAAAACAAAATATAATTATTTATTTATTTAGGGTGGTGGGCGGTGATTACTCTTTATTACCCTACCAAGGCTAATGCGGTTATATAATTTATGAAGATTATCTATTCAAACAATCCACGCTCGGATGTCACATGTAAGATTAAATACTTTAATACATAATATCAGGATCTTGAACACGACAATCTTACATAGAGATCGTTAGGGGCACATACCTGATGCGGAAGATATCATCATAGAGAAAAAGTGGAAGCGTTAGTCGTAAATTGGTTTCTACCTCCTTGCCCTAAATTTATGTTACCACAACCGTCAGCGATGAAATTATTGTAGAGAATATGTGGTAACCCTAATAGGTGGATGAAGGGCCAATTTACAGAGGTTAAGACTTAATCTGGTACGTCCATCAAGTAACCAATGTACAGACGAGATCTATTATTCATTAAATATTGTTTATGGTATTACTTGGGCTACAAGTAAACTTGGGCCATAAGTATACTTAGGCCTTTAGTAAGAATTATTCTTACAAAGCTGACTAGGTTGAAGCTACAATTTTTTATTTTTTCTCAACTATATGAGTGTATAGTTGCAACAATGCATAGAAACAAAGAAATATGAATATAATAAGGTAACGGTATTAGATGATTTATACAAGTTCAAATTTTAAACATGAGAATTTCTTATACTTTTTCAAAGTTTAAGAGAAAATCTCTCATTCCTAACAAACAAACAAAAACGGAACTGTTGGGCTATCTTTAATATCAAACTATATAAAAAAATATATTATTAAATATACATATTTCACCAAGTTATTTATAAAAATCAGAAAAAATCCGAATTGTAATTCAAAATTGAAGGAACCGATTAGTTTATCCTATTTAAGCATGTGGCACCCATAACCTTCGAATCCTGGATCCGCCTCTGATTGATAGTGTAAAATTATTCTACTATGTTAGAGACTATAAGATAAGTAAATCTGAAAAGTATGGGAGATTTAGAGATATATACGTAATTAGATCACTAATAACAAAAAAAAAGAAGGTACTATTCCCATTTCAAAACATACTAACAAACTTTTTACACACAACAAATTTCATAAATGATGGTTTGTATGAGTATATCACAAGGCAAAGAACCAAGTACTTGACTAAAACCTACTAAGATCAGAAGGCAAACAATGACGAAATAACAAGTAAACAAAATACGATGTTTACATGGAAACTTTCTTGCTGAAGTAATAAGGAAAAATCACGACCTACCTATGTAGGATTTCACCATACAACTTCATTAAAATATGAGCAATGGGTTGATTACAAATTCTTGTAATCCTAGGAATTAAATTCTTAATCTCTTACCCCTTGTAACAATTATATTACAAGACTTTAATGCTATAACTCTATTGTCCTCTTACTACACCAACTAGCTCTAGTTGATATAGACTCTAAAAGACAACAATACAAAGATAACCACCTACACAAGCTTCATAGAGAATAGTAGATTTGCAATGTTAGCACAAATTACAAGACCTAACAACAAGGAACTAAACTACAACTTCAGTTGATAAGAGTCGTTTCTTTGCTGTAGAAGTCTTCCCTTTTATGAAATCTGAGACAACTTATATTTTAAGATGTGCAAATTTTCATATTTGCAAAATTTAGGATTTTCTATTTGTCATGTCCTCTTATCTACGAGAGAGACAAAGGAAAAAATCTTAAACTCGTTTCATTGGTCGAGATGGAAAAGGACAATAGAGTCATACTGCTACATTGC
The DNA here is from genome assembly GCA_029582685.1 of Solanum piurae. NCBI lineage: Eukaryota > Viridiplantae > Streptophyta > Magnoliopsida > Solanales > Solanaceae > Solanum > Solanum piurae. Next base: position 63,059 of record JAJOOO010000411.1, on the reverse strand, counting down.
CCTGCCATCCTGATTCCTGCCGAACGGTGAAAAATGGTATGTTTTACAATTATGTTGTTTCACTTTGCATGGTAGTGTTACATGTATTCATTTGATTTGTCAATAATCAAAGTAAGAGTGTAATACCCCGATTTCTTTTTTGAGATAAGACTCGAACCATTCTTCATTGTGAGTAAGATTTTACCGAGAAATTTAAATTTTCTTAGGTGTCAAGGTCGCTAGATGTAGCACCTCGAGTTCCTAAAAGAACTGAAGAAAAATTCATTCAAGCCATCCGTAAGTTCTTTTAAGTTTTGGGTCAACTTCAAACGGCCAAACTCTTAGCACATAATGAGCTAGGTGGCTCATAAAGTATCAAATCGAAGATCTTTGAGTCATCTTTCCAACCCCACTGAGTTCAGATGAGGGAGATATGACCGTTTGAGTGCAGCCTCTTTAGATAGGGCCTTTTCACCCGAACTAAAGAAGGGTATTTTACTTTTTTTCCGTACCTCCACTTAGTATAAGCGTGAATTACACCCAATTTAGGGTCTAAAATGATTAGAATCAGTTTCATTCACCCCCAAAACGTTTAGGGCTTTAGAGAGAAGATTCAAGAGGAGAAAAAGTTCAAGGTTCCAAGCGTTCATCCAAGATTTCGCCAAGAACCTAGTTCTTTGAGGTATGTAAGTTCTCATAGTATTGGGTTCATTCACTCACACACCAATCATGTGATTTTTATCTGTAATTTTGTTCTTGAGGTTGAATGAATTGAGTTATTGAAGAGTTCTTGTGGTTTTAGCTTCATTCCTTGTTAATGAAGTCTTGTTGAGTTCTTGAGGTTAAGGATCTTGCAAATGAGTGATTGTTTTGGTAGGTTTTGATCTAAGTGTGTTTAGTATATGAATCTAAGAGGCTTTGGAGGAAATCATTCGAATCTAGATGATGTAGGACTTGAAAATTTGTCGGAATGATCTGGGGAGAGGGTGGCGCGGCGCACCCCAGATGCACCAAGGGGCCTGGCGTGGGGCACTTGCAGTGTGATAGGGAAGGGGTTCTGAATTTTAGGGGTTGGCGCCCCACGCCACTCAGTGCGCCAGGGTTGCCAGGTCCCCTACTCTTTCACCCTTCTTCCCGTTTGAGTTCTATTAAACCATGTCATCAGTCACTTCTTGATTTTTACTATCCAAAATACATCTAATCATCGATAAATCCTATATATCATAATCATGATCCTTGAATTCATAATTCAAATTCGAGATAGAGTTGAGAGTAAAGTTTGAGAAAGTCCCTTTGAGTCTTCTCGAGGAGTCTTCTACAATTACTTATAATTGTTTCAAGACTCTAGTAAATGAGTATGAGAATAAGGAGAGTGTATTCATGAGACTACATTTTTATTGAGATTCTTGAGTCGAGTCGTTCATGCCCATAAATTCCGCATGAACTTCATAAATTGAGTATCTTTGAGAGGAGTAGTATCTTCGAGTTCTAAGTTCTTGAGTATTGAGTTCCTAATCCTTTTGAGATTATATTCCTAATTATGGGATTACCATATGCTATACATGAAGGTTCTTGAGTTGAGTCGTTTATGCCTATAATCCCGCATGAACCCTATGAGTCGAGCATTCTTGAGATGAGTAGTATCATTGAGTCCTTGAGTTTATGAGTTGTTGAGTTCTGAGTATTGAGTTCTATATATGGTTATTGAAAACCTTGAATTGAGTCATTCACGTCATAATTCGGCATCAACCCTATTTTGAAAAGTCTTTTATAATTATTTATAATTTATTTTAAGACTTGAGTAAATGAGGATGAGGATGAGGATGAGGAGAGTTTAGTTTTATTTTCAAAATGAATATATGGGAACTAAGCATTCCACAGAGTAAATTTTTTTACATTTGAAATGAGAGGAAACTTCAATTTTCAAATGAATTCATGAGAAGTTTGAGCACTATTTCTTTTAAGAGAACCTTTTGAGTAATAATCTCAAAGTTTGAGGATGAGGAAATATTTTTAAACATATGAGCATGAGTTATATTATTGGGAGTAGTATTGAGCACTGATATGGGGACGAGTTAAGATAAATCAAAGTCCTCATAAACCATGTATGCCAACATGGGTAAAAAGGGTCATACTTTTTAGATGATTTCATATTGATTTTGAAGCATAACTTAGTGGATCTACTTAGTTGAGGATGTCTTATACTCCGGCAAGGTATAGGACAATTCTGGCAGCATGAGCGAGACGTTGTATTATCACATAGCTCATAGTGATGGTTTTCAGTTAGAGAATCTCCTAAATAAGAGTTATTATTGTATTTTTACATACAATTGAGTTATTATCTACTGTTTTAAAATCTTTCCACGTGTTGCATATTTTATTGCTGCTTTATCCTTGAGTATCTTTAGTTGAGTACCTTTGAGGTGAGTATCTTGAGCCGAGTATCTTTGAGATGAGGATCTTACCTTTGAGTTGAGTATCTTATCCTTGAGTTGAGTATCCTATTATTGAGTGAAGTTGAGTTAAGTGAGTTTGAGAAGAGGTAAGTATGTTTCTTTTCTATCAGTTCAAGCTTATGTTTATGCTTTAGAATTCCCCTTACATGCTCGTACATTCCATGTATTGACACCATTTGGCCTGCATCTTTTATGATGCAAATACATGTATTTAGGGTCATCAACAGACGCTTCGTTGATACTACTTGCAATTCCAATTAGCTATGGTGAGCCTCCTTGCTTCCGGAGGGTTCCACTTCTTACTTTCAGTTTTATAGGATGCCGTGCGTCTTGTCCCGATAATCCTTCTGTTAGAGGCTTCATAGATAGTTTAAAGGTGGATGAGTCTATCATTATTTCCTTTGTTGTTGTAATGTTGTGAGTTCATGAGGCATTTAACTAATACTTGTTAAAAAAAATCAGACGATTATTGTTGTTGATTTTAAATTAAGTTTTTAAAGTTATATTTTGCATCATGAGTTTTCATTTTGCTTGAGTAAGTATTCCGCTGAGTAGTGAGCCAGTCCAAGGGTTCGCTTGGGAACCAACAATGATTTTCGAGTGCCAATTACGTTCAGGGTGTAGGCTCGGAGTGTGACTGAGATTTTACAATGTTTTCTCCACCTATTTATGATGAAAACCCATGAATTCATTTCAGCAAACATATTCCCCTAACTTCATGATCTTCATTAGTTCCATGAACTCCATCAGTTTCTATGGCAGCACGTTCCCCCATGCCAAGGTTCTTCTCCCTCCTCTCTTCCATCCTCTTTTCCAAGATTACTTTCTCCTTTTTGACATCATTAGAAAGAACAAAGAGTAAATGAAAAATAAAAACATCTCATGTAGTTTCATAACCACCGGGGCAACACAAGCATGAAGAAAAAGACATGGGCAAGAATTAGCAACATAAAAATAGAAATAAATCAATAACCCATTATTCATTATATGTTAGCATCACAAAAAGTATATATAAGTATAAAGAAGAAAGTTTTAACAAGTGAATCCACTATTAAAGGATAGACAAAATAGGATGTGAAGAGGATAGGCGACTAAGGGGAACAAGAAAACATCAGATCATGAGGACCCAGATAGTCGCTTGAACATCATGTCTAGAAGTTCATTTGAAACCTCATGAGCATAAAGGAGCTTCTGAGTAAGGTCCCAAACTTGGTCCCTTAAGGTGACAACTTTATGTTTCAATTGAGCATTTTCTTGTTGGAGCATTGTCACCGTATATGACCCCTCACTGCTTGCATTGGAAACCACATATAGTTGACCCTTCAAATTAGCATTATAAACATCTCCTTAAGAAAGTAAGGTAGTAAGATTTTTCCAACTCTGCAGTGGATCTTTTTAAGGCAATAATCAAATCGGAGATAAGGGATTGCAACCCAACCGCTCCTTCTCACCCAATATACTCACACTCCTCCAAGGTTTATTCAGTAAATATTTGTTTCCTGTTCCCTGGATTGCCTTTCTCAAGCTTGATCTAGAAGTGATTGAAGACTTTAGATAGAAATAACCCATATGCTAGTTCATGTTTTTCATCCCTTACAAATACAATCTTCCTCATGTGTTCCATCATAATGGTGGGGAAATTAATGGGATGAAGAGTTGAGGAACAAATCAAATATGGCCACAATGAATCTCTTCTCAATTCTTGGAAGAAAAACTTTGTTTACTAGCTCAAATATGAGTTTGTACTCCCCTTTTAGTTGTATCTTGAACAACCTTTCTCTGTTTAAGTTCTTAATCTTCCCAATGATATTTAGAAATTTCCTTGAGGCAATCTTGTTATCCATACACTTGACCCCTTCAGTAGAATATCTAACATTTGTTGAGCAGCTTTTCATCCACAAAAATGTCTAGTCCATTCACATGGGTTTATCAATGATTCTTGTCTGATGTGAATATCAGCCCCACATAAAATTCAATAACTTCCTTCTCATAAAGAATAGGCATTGGAAGTTTAAAAAGATGGCTCAATTATTGCAAATAAACCATGTCAACCAAGTCCCTCGTCCCCTTCCTTTCATTGATCTCAATATCAAATACCCTATTATTTGATACCTTCTAATTACTCATTATATTCTATTTTTCTTCATGGGAAAGTTTGACGGCATGAACTTTTCCTTTGAACACTTTCGAAGGTCTACCATGTCTCTCTTCCTCTAACCATACAATGTTTATTTTCCTTTTCAAACTGGACTATTGACCTCTACTCTTTTTTTTTTATGTGTTTTCTAGTGTTTGGTATGTTCTGTTCCCTTCTTGTTTACTTTCATCAACAAATCTCTTGGACAAGGATTTTTACCTTCAATAATATTCCCCTAATGTTGGTACTTCCTCAATAGTTTTGGAAGTATCAACTCCTTCTAAATCAACAAGTTTCTCTGCTGAGACCTACTCATCAACAACAAATTTCTTCAACAATAAATATCTTTTAGTCGTATTGTTCCGATTTCTTTGTAATGTTTTTTCCATTTTATTCTGGGAATCCTCTCTGGTTGCAAATTCCCTTGTAGGTTCCTTTTCAAATTGAGAGTGATCAATATAGATAGACTTTGAGATTTGTTTCATCTTAAAACTTAGAGGAACACCATCTTCTTTTTCTTCTATAGTTTCCTTAGAGTTTCCTTTACTTCTTTGGGCAACCTGTAAACCCCGATATACGGAAGTGCCATCCAACTTAAGAGTGGAGAGGAAAGGTGGCAACCTAAATTGTTGAGATAACATTTACTTCCTTTGCACCAATGCTTCCCATGTCATTATCTTTTTTAACCATTGAATTCAAACATTAAACCACATAATATTATCCTATAGAAATAATATTAGACGATTTCCCCCTCACATATAGAAGACTTCCCTCAAATATCTGATCCCCAAAACATTTTGAGACGACCTATATTGAATTCAAAATTTCCCTAAGTAGTGGCTCAAATATAGAACCAAGTTCTTGATTAAATTCAACTTGTTGAGACATAGAACGTTGACCTTGATTAGTAGTATTTGAGAAATTTTAATAAATGCCTCTGTCAATTTATTAAGGGTTTCTGCGTCGACAATATTACATGTCTGATTGAAAAGAGGAACTTGAATTGTGAGGGTTTTGCTAAGCGACAAGGAAGGAGGATGATGGTTGATTTACTTCTAAGATATTGAGGTTTTCAATATCAATAAAGAGAAAAGATGAAAAAGGGTATACATAAAGCCTTTATAGATGAAATAAGAGGATTTTAGAATTCAGTCATTACCAAAGGAGTAGTTTGAGTGGACACAAATGTTCCATCGTGTAGGGTGCTAAGACATTTTTCGAGGTGAGTTTGGTTGAGATACCATAATAGAAGAGATCACAAGTATTTTGGTGCAAGAGAGGTTTATAGAGGAGAGAGTAAGGGGTAACAAATAGAAGAAAAGGTTTTGGGGAGACTTAGAGAATGGGAATTGAATCTGATGTTGCTCAATGTAATTTTCAAATTAGGAATGGTTTATATGAAGTCCTTTTAAACGGATGATACATAATTTCATGTCAAGAGAGGAAATGAAGATTTAGAATCGAAGAGACGTGACATTATTTCAGATAGGCGGGAAAGAAGATATCCTACATGACAACCCTTTTAGACAGATTTTAATTTTTTTTATAAATACAATTAGTGATACTAATCTAAGAAGAGGGCCTGGTCCCTCTTTTGAACTTCTAGGTACTATCTTGAAATTTTCTAGATGATCTCCATTCCAGATTTCCCTTCTCACCTTGCATGCATACCTGCAACAATATAAAGCTGAGCTAGACAAGGTTAATGAACTCTTTTCTCAGGTACCTATTGTCATATTCTAGCCAACATAGTGAGATCTTAGAATGAAAAACATAATTATTTCATCTCAACACAATCAAGATTTTAGTGATTTTGTCTAACCTGGTCCACATTCAATCTATAAGAATATGTCAGCTTTCTGATCTTCTATTTTGTCAAACCTTATGTATATAAACCCCTTATCCAAAGATTCTTTGGTCTAATATATTTTAACAATTGTTTGATTTACAACTTCTATAATTTGTTACAACAATAGATAATTCAACAACCTCCTGGTATCCTAAGTGGTCATGATGATCTTACGAGTGTGAGCCATTCTAAGGTGCTCTCTCTTTTCTCCAACTGTTCAATATGATTAACATTTGTATAACCATCCAAGTTAAGGTTGTCACTCTAGTCCGAAGAGGAGAAGAGACTGTATCAGATAAGGTGATTTGAGCTTCCATTTAGACAATAACATTATGGATTGATCAAGACTTGCATCATGACTTTTTCGCAGACTTCATAAGATCCTTTTTTTTAATTCTGAGCCATATCTTTCAAAAAAATGATTTAGGAACTTTTCGAATTTTCTACACCAATGATGCATTCTTTATTTTCTCTCTCAAAGGAGCATATATCCTTTGAGGGCTTTTAGTAAGAAGAATTTTTTCATTCTTCACGTCATATGTTTGGAGCTGTCAATGTTTATGAACTATCTTTGACTGTCTCCTCTCACCTTACCCTACAAGAAATCATTTGAAATATTTGGTAACCCATATTAATTTGGGTCTCCAAGAGTGAAAGAAAGGAAGAATGAGACTCATTATTGTCTAAGTTGATAGAGCATTTATTCTTGATTTTTGACTAGGTCCATTTTACTTGCATTTTTCTTCAACTCTTGGACTAGGTATCCTTGATATGCTTTTCAATTTTATGTGTTTCTGAACCTTCTCTTTAGAAAATATTCTAGCATGACATGCATCCTTGTAGTGAATATTTTGACTACATTAAGTGATTGATAGGTTGTCGGGGCTGGACAAATACTTGCTTTGAGAATTGTAGGGTGCACTAGTCTTTTGGAAGCCAAAGCCTCCTCCCAGTTCTGACCTTACATTGGTCAAATGGGATATTTCTTTTGAAAATGTCGTTCAACAAAAAAATAATTCAAGTTCAACATTGATTCTAGTCAGGTCCCTCTCAAGCACCCTATTTCTTTCAAGAAAGACTGTAAGATCCAGTTTAAACTTGCTTAATTGAGTTTCAATTTCTAAATGAATATCACTCCTTTTATCTTTTCCCTTAGGAACATTTCGAGAGTAGATTTTTCAGTTTATTTTGGAGAACTTCAGTTTTAGAAGACATGGACTTGATTTTCTCCTCTAGGTCAAGGATTTTTTCCGACACCGTAGAGTTTTCAATCTCGAGTTAACAAAATTATTTAAGCACTCTTTCCTAGATATGGTCCTGATAAGCATATACCAACACATTTTCCAAGGACCTCAACTCTTTTAGCAAGTAATCCTTGAGATTCTATTGAATATCTAGAAAACTTACCTTCTCTGACTCTTCATCATATGATTTGTTCATGAAGGAAAATAGTAAGTCAAAGCTTGTGGGTTCATCTTTATAACCATCATGAATTTGTCTTATAGTCCTTCACCACCATCATATTCACTGTACAGGTCCCCCTATAATGCAAGAGCTTGCCTGACTACATTGTCTGCAACTTGTCTTTGTTTGAAATAGTCAGGGTTGAGTTCTTATCTTTATTTCTTGAGATTATTTTTTATGTAATCTTTATAATCTTTTTTGTGAATAGCACAATCCTTGATAAAGTGTCTAGGTTTTCCGTACTTGTGTCAACAATTGTTTCCCTTTGGATGTTTACTTAAGTTTTCTTTGATAAAGTGTCTAGGTTTTCCACACTTGTGGCAGTAGTCATTTTCCTTTGAATGTTTACTTGTGTTTTCTTTCATAGGAAAACCTCCCTTTCTCCTCACCATTATTTGAAAATGCCTGGTGATATATTCTATCTCAACATCATCTTTACTGTAGTCATTTTTCACAACTTTGAGAGCCGGTCTTTTCTCCTTTTTTGGCTCTTGGCTTTCTTGATCTCGTTGTTTCTTGAGATCATATGTCTTCATGTTACCTATTATTTTATCCATGGTTAGGATTTTAAGGTCTTAGCTTTGATGATTGCATTGACTTTACTTTCCCAAAAGGTTGGCAGGACACTAAGAAATTTTTGTATCAACTTGTTTGTCTTCGTCACTTCACCTAGATATGAAGTTCATTAATGATGGAGGTGAATCTGATGTGTATCTATTGAATGGATTCACCTCCTCCATCTTGAATAGTAAGCATGTCAATTTTTGACTACTTAACTTAATCAGTCTCTTCATGAGTTGTTTGTAAAGCTTCCCAAATTTCCTTGGCACTTTCATAAGTAGAGACTCAATTGTCTACGCCGGGTCCTATGCCAAAAACTAGAAGCTTTTTAGCCTTAAATTTTTTATGGACATCACAAATGACATTCCATAACTCACAGTCTTCATCCATGATGAAGTCATACATTCTTGTTTCCACCACTCATAATATTACTCATTGAATCAAAATGGTCTAATCGTGGGGAATCCATTTTGACAGGATCTTCTGCTAAATGTTAACCTATTAGGAGAAACAACTTTTATACCAATTTATGGCTTGTATGAGTTCATAAAATTCAAATGATCAAGTCCATCACTGAAAACTACTAAGAACAGAAGGCTAACAACAACAAAACAACAAGTAAAGAACACACAATATTTACATGAAAACCTTCTTTCTCAAATAAGGAAAAATCACGACCTACCTTTCTAGGATTTCACCCAAATAACTTCACTAAAACACGAGCAATTATTTTATTACAAACTCTTATAATACTAGGAATTTAAATCTTAATATCTTTCCCTTTGTAACAACTCTTTTACCAGACTTCAATGTAAAAACTTTAATACCCTCTTACTACACCAGCTAGCTCTAGTTGATACATAATCCAAAAAAAAATATTATAAAGAAAGCCACCTACACAAGATTCATTAAGAAGAGTATGCTTATAATGTTAGCACAACATACAAGACCTAACAACAAGGTACTAAATGACAACTTCGGTTGGTAAGAGCAGGCCCTTTGCTATAGAGATTTTTCCTTTTATGAAAGTTAAGATAACTTGTACCTTTTAGACAAGAGAAAAAAATTTAGATTTGCAAAAGCTAGATTTTACTTTTTGTCATGTCCTATGATCTATTAGAGATAAAGGGGAAAATCTTCAACTCTTCACATTGGTCGAGAAGGAAAAGGACATTGCGATCCTAGTGCTACATTGTCTTGTAACACTATCGCATTATGCAAAAATAGTACGCTTTACAACTATGTTGTTGAATTTGCGTGAGAGTAGTGGAGGTACTAGGTCACTTCATATGATTTTTCAATCATCAAAAAAAGAGTTCACAATGATAAAATTATAAATTCTAATAATATTTTCTTTCTTCTATCCAGTATATCATATTTTTACGAAATCTAATAAGATACATGCAGTCATCTTTTCTAATTACTGAAAGGAGTCTATCTGCACCACCACTTATTAAATAAATGTAAGTTTAGAAAATATGAATACCAAAGTAAATGAGGTGTTGTTTAATGAATCTCAAGGCTTATTAGTTTTTAGATAATGAGGAAATTAAACAAACAAGTGAACAAATGAGACTCCAAGCTTCAAATTAAATTATGTATTAGGTTTTTAAAATTGAAATTATTTTTTATTGGGTGTGATTTCAAAAACGTGGAAATATTGGAGAGCTTATCTCCAAACATTGGTGAGGTTTTGAATTGAGTTTTAAATTAAACTTTAAGTGGAAGATGAATAGTCTCATATATGTCACTTGTATATTATGTATAGTTAAATTTATAACTCTTGTATATCATGTATATAATACTTATGCACATAAAATACTTAAGATTTATACATGATATACATATGATATACATAATATCTACATAAAAAGGAAACGCGCCCTTTATTCAACAAACCCTTATTTTCACATATTATCCACCACTTAACCACAAGTCATTCAACTGTAATAATGTAAAAATTATTTCAATACAAAAAAGTATAATAAGAAAATGATTGATGTTGTAAAAGCACTACATTGTCATTTAGATCCGATCCATTTCTTGCATATATTGTTGCATGCTTAAGTTTCACTTATTCCTTCTTTCTATAAATATATACATACTTAGACATTATATATAGAATTTAGAGAGAGATTTATTTAAAGAATATAAAGATACAATGAAGGGGAGTTCATTGTTCTAGTTTCATAATGAAGAAAATAGTTGTTGTAAAGCAATGAGGGGGAGGGGAAGAGAAATAAATCAAGGAAAAGGGAGAGACAAAGAGGGGGGTAGAGGCTGAGACAACTTATACCTTTGAGACAAGAGAAAAAAAATTAGATTTGCAAAAGCTAGACTTTGCTCTTTATCATGTCATCTTATATATGAGAGAGATAACGAGAAAAACCTTAAAGTCTTCTCATTGATCGAGAAGGAAAAGGACATTGAAATCTTGTTGTTGCATTGTCTTGTAGCACTATTTCACTATGTAGAAATGGTACGCTTTCCAGTGGTGTTTTTGACTTTGCATGAGAGTGTTGGAGGTACCAAGTCCCTTCACGTGATTTTTCAATTTTCAAATCAAAGTTAACAATAATAAAATTTAAAATTCTTGATCTTTACTTTCTTTCTATATTATCTCCCACATTCACGAAATCTAATAAGATATATGCAATCATCTCTTGCTAATTACTGGAAAAAGTCCATCTACATTTCCACTTATTAAATGTATGTAAGTTTAGAGAAGTTGAATACTAAAGCAAATAAGGTGTTGTTCAATGTATCACAAGGCTTATTAGGTTCTAAAAAATGGAGAAAATAAACAAACAAGTGAATAAATGTTCCATTGATAAAGCTTTGTAGACTCCAAGCTTCAAATTAAATTATGTATTAGGTTTGCAAAATTGAAATTATTTTTATAGAGTGTCATTTCAGAAAATTGGGAATATTATGGAGTGTATCTTAACTTGTAAATATTTTCCGAGGTTTTGGATTGAATTTTAAATTAAATTTTAAGGTGGAAGATGAATAGTCTTATATATGTTTCTTGTATATCATATGTAGATTAAATGTATAACTCTAGTATATTATGTATATAATATTGATGCGCATAACATATTCAAGATTTATAATATATATATAAATTCTTACCCTTTTACATATTATTCACCACTTAACCACTTGCCATTTCACTGTAATAATGTAAAAATCATTTCAATAAAAAAATACAAGAAGAAATGATTGATGTCTAAAAGTACTACACAATCATTTGGATCCGACGCCCTTCTCGCATATATTGTTGCATGCTTAGGTGTTTCTTAAGTTTCACCTATTTCTTCTTTCCATAAACATATACATACTTATATATTATATATAGAATCTATAGAGAGATTGTTTTAAAGAATATAAAGACACAATAAAGGGGGAGTTTTTTTTGTTGTAACTTCATAATAAAGAAAGTAGTTATTGTAAAGAAATAGGAGAGAGCGGAAGAGGGAGAGAGAGCAAGGGAGGGGGGAAGAGAAGGAGAGGGGAGGGAGGGAGGTGAGACAACATAATACCTTTGAGACAAGAAAATATTTTAGATTTGAAAAAGCTAGGTTTTTCTCTTTGTTATGTCCTTTTATCTATGAGGGAGATAAAGGACAAAACTTTAAATTATTCTCATTTGTGGAGAAGGAAAAGGACATCGCGGTCCTACTGCTACATAGTCGCACTATGAAAAATGGTATACTTTACAACTGTGTTGTTGACTTTGCGTGACAATGTTGGAGGTATTAGGTCTTGTTATTTGATTTGTAAATTATCAAAATCAAAGTTTACCACGATAAAATTTAAAAATTCTAATAATTTTTCTTCCATCTATCTTTTCTCTCATATTTTCACGAAATTTAATAAGATATATAAAATCATCTATTTCTGATTATTGGAAGGATTCCATCTAAACCACCACTTATAAATGTATGTAAGTTTAGGGAAGTTGAATACCAAAGTAAATGAGGTGTTGATCAATGAATCGCAAGGCATATTAGGTTGTAGACAATGAGAAAATTAAACAAACAAATGAAAAATGTTTTATTGATAAAGCTTTGTAGACTCCAAATTTCAAATTAAATTATGTATTAGGTTTGCAAAATTAAAATTATTTTTTATTGGGTGTGATTTCAAAAAGTTGAGAATATTTGAAAGCTTATCTAAACTTGTAAATATTTGGTGAGGTTTTGGATTGAATTTTAAATTAAATTTTAAGGTGGAAGATGCATAGTCTCATATATGTCACTTGTATACCATATGTAGACAAAAATGTATAACTATTGTATATCATGCATATAATACTGATGCACATCATATATAATTTATACAAGATATACACATGACATACATAATATATACATAAACACAAAGACTCACCCTTTATTCCAAAAAAATGTGTTTCCCTTTATATTCCACAAAAATATAAAGACACAGTAAAGGGGAAGTTCATTGTTCTAGCTTCATAATGAAAAAAGTAGGTATTGTAAAGTAATCAAAAGGAAGGTAAGAAAGAGAGAGAGCGCAAGAGAGGGGAAGAGAAAAAGAGGAGGGAGGGAGGGTGTAACACCCAAAAAAATTCTAAGCTAAAACCTGAATCATTCTATAACAACTCGCAACTCTACTCTTAAAATTTGAATCGTTCGTGTAACACCTCAGACTTTGAAAAAGACTAAAGAAGGGAAACAGGCAAGTCCACGAACCCTTCACGACACCCTAAACAGTACATTTAGAGGTCCACATCCCATTTAGGGAATGGTGGACGACCTTCCAAGGCTGACAAGGTGGGAGTCACCTAGACGGGACCCTAGAAAACCCGTGGTGATTCGTACGGTTCGTTTAGGGGTCCGTACAAGTCACCCATCAATTTTTAAATTTTCTCTCAACTTCAACGATCATATCTCTCAGTACAATATGAATTAGGTGAGCTCTATTACCAATCAAATCAAAGGTCTTTGAGTCCTCTTTCCAACGCCACAAAGTTTGACTCATTTCGAACCCGGAATAAAAAGTTATGCCTATTTTAGTGAAGAACTGTCGGGCATGTGAAGCTTCACGACCGGCTAGACGGCCCGTAAAGAGTTTCACGGACCGTGAAGCCTTAAACGGTCCATGAAACTTCCCATTTTAGGCCCCTTGACATTTTTAAAGTTGGGGTCATTTTGGTCTTCCCCCTATGTCGTTTTAGACCCTATTCTAAGCCATTTTTAGTGTTTTAGCTGTGTATATCATTCAACTAACTAGTTTTCATCAATCAAAACATTCAAGTATTTAGAAATTCTCTTAAGGCTCACCTAGGGTTCCTCTTCTCCATCAAGAACTCTAAAACATTCATGCCAAAAATTCAAGATACAAAGATAATCCTTCCACCCAAGGTTTCCCAAGATCTTCTACTCTAAGAACTTAGTAAAATTGTTTCTTTTTATCAAGAGCAAGCACCAAGATTCCAAGTGTCATGACCCAAGCCTACACCCATGACGTGGTCGACACTCGAGAATCATTGTTGGTCCCCAAGCGAACCCTCATCCTGGCTGACTACAAGCGGAAGACTAACTCAAGCATACATAAGCATCAAATGAAAAGAAACGTTTAAAAGAAGTTTATTGAAATCTTAAAACTTTGCTAAATATACTGAGTATGAAACATATGTTTAATTAAAACATTTGAAAACTGAAAGACTATCCAAAATTGTCTTTGTATGAAGCCTCTACTATATATAGACGAGTATCGGGACAAGACCCATGACTACTCAAAATGTTACTAATACTAACAACTCATAAAATTGAAGTCCTCCGGAAGCAAGAAGATCTTACTCAAAAGATGGAGAGCAGACAAAGTGATCTCAACAGACTCTTGTTGAGGATTCTAAGAACCTGTATCTACATCATTAAAAGATGCAGGTCGAATGACATTAGTACATTGAATGTACGGCTATGTAATATAGTTGAATAACAAATAACTGAACAGATAAAACCACAATAGATAAAACATAAACTCCATTGAATGTATAGGATTAAGGAAATGAAATCATTTAAAACTTTACAAAAACACTTAGTCATCTATGAAACTTAAAATAATAAGTGATATAATAAAACTACACTTTTACCTCTATTTGGGAGATTCTCTAACCGACAATCATCACTATGAGCTATGTGATGATACATCATCTCGCCCACGCTTCCAGAACTTTCCTATACCTTGTCGGGATATAGAACACCTCAACTAAGTAAATTCACTAAGCAATAAGGATTCATCTAAAATGTGTGATCATTTACTGATATACCATGAGTTTACGGTATTTTTGATACATTTCACTTAAGAGTTGTGTGTTTCTAGGGCCATATTTTAGTAGGAATTAATATTTTTGAGTCATATTTACAAGAAATAGGCTTGGACTTGGAAGTCTGAGATGACAACTGAAAATCTGCAAAAGAACCCACCCACGGAGGTGACCTATGGACCGTAGGTCCAGTCATGGTCCGTAGGTGGGTGGCGTAAATGGAGCATCAGGGAAGTCTGATCAAGTGTGGAACTACGGATGCAAGTGACGGATCGTAGGTCGACCCATGGGCCGTCCTACATATTCGTCGAATGTTTCAGAGAATTTGAAGTTCCAGTATCTAATGAAATTCCTAAGTATGGAGCCACGGAAGAGGACCCAACCTACGGTCCGTTCCGCACGTCCGTCGATTGTATCTGAGAGTGAAGGTTCCAGCCTCTACAATAAAAAGTCTAAGTGTTGACCAACGGAGGGGACCTAGGGACCGTAGGTTGACCCACGGTCCTTAGGTCAAACTCGTCTATTGAAGCCGCGTCCAGAAAGTTTATTTCCTTATTTTGTTTCCTTTTTGTTTAGGACATGTTTTTCTATAAATAGGGTATGTAAACCTCATTTTTGGGGGTTAGACACCATTGTATACTTTTAGTTCTTGATATTTTCTTGGGAATTAACTTGAAAACTTTGGCAATTTGATTTCCTAATTTCGGTTTATAAGAATTTTTCTTTGGAATTCAATTCGAGATTTCGGGTTTCTTCTACTCTAAACGTAAATTCATGAATTCTTATTTTCAAAACATAAATTGTGTTATTTCAAGCATGAGTAGCTAAATCCACAACTAGGGTTGTGGGAACCATGAGCAATTAAATATGTATGAATAATAACTAAGTAGTTCTTGAACAGTTTTGATGCATGTATTCATAATTATTTCATGTAGAAGTCTTTTTACGGTGACCAACGTTAGAACTCGCCTTGTTGCTACTTGCCGGACCAAGGAGGTAGTTAATAAGAAAAGAATTATCAACAGAGATTTAGTGTGATACTATCTATTAGTCTAATGTCAATTGGTGCGAGGGTGAAAACTAAGCCATACATTGATGTGATATCTAATCTGAGGTAAAGGTAAGGGTTAGTAAATTATACACACGTAGCTGGACCAAGGTGCGGGATAAAATTCCCTATTTGGAGGACCAATCACTTCGGGATACCTAACTTACCAACTTTGCATGTAAAACAGTAGGAAAGGATTACTATTATTAGGATTACCGCGTTAAGAGCTTATGGGCAACACGTACACCCTAGTTTCTCTCTCTTATTGATAACAACAAAGCTTGAATCTTGCTGACTTGATACCTGATCAAAAATCGATTATTTGTTTCACAAACCCCCCTCCCCCTTTACTTACTTGTCTCGGAAATAAGTTGACTAAACAAATATAATAGTGAGTTAAGTTTAAGTCTAAACCATATTCCTTGTGGGATCGACCCCAACCTCCAAGTTGAGTTCTTTACTTGATAACGATCGCTTATACTTATTTAGGGAGGTGTAATTTGAGCGTATCAAATTTTGGCGCCGCTGTTGGGGAATAAGGCTTTTGGATTAAGTTTAAATACATTATTGAACTTTAGTCAATTATTTCCTAATTTTACGTTTTCTTTTGATTTTGTTTTCTTCAGGTTTCCACTCTAGTGTATGCCAAGTACACGGAGTCGAGGCGAACCATTGACCCCATACGATCCAGAGTTGAGCAAAATTTTGAGAAAGATGAATAATCAAGGGGTCCCAAATAATCCAGTCATAGATGAGAATGTAGAACAAGTGAATGATGAGAATGCTCAAGATCATGGTGGTAATCTACTCGGAGATGCACTGAGGGTGCAAAATCCACCAGAACCAATGTTGCGTGATAACTAAAGGGTCGACTTCAACACCATTGAATCAGAAGGACCTATAGTTCTCCCATCTCTACCTCCAGGGCACACATTCGTGGTGATTACCAGTTTGATGCAAATGCTTACAACTAGGGGTTGTTTTCTAGTATGACTTCAGAAGATCTGCTTGGGCACATGGCCAAGTTGAGGAGTGTCTGCAAGAGTTGTGTAGGGCGACTGGAGTTGGATATGAACATAATAGGTTTGAGAGTCTTCCCTCTATCATTGATCGAAGATGCTGCTGTTTGATTTTATGAACTTCCGTACAACTCGATTCACACATGGGACCAATTGCATAAGGTGATCATGGCAAAGTATTTTCCGTTGTCTAAGAAGCTGAATCAGAATGACAAACTGAACAACTTTGTAACACTACTTAGAGAGTCTGTGAGCAGTTCATGAGATAGGTTCACAACATTCATAAGAAGTGTTCCGAATCACCGCATTGATGATGAGTCGTTGAAGGAGTACTTCTACAGAGGTCATGATGAAAATAGCAAGGTTGTACTGGATACTATTGCTGGGGGATGTTATGGTGAGTGCACTTTTGAGGAGATCACTGCCAAAATAATAAAGCATGGAGCACTAGAAGGTCGGACACTGAAAGAAACACTTTTGTTGTTCAACCTGCACTGAGTCAATATGCCAATGACATTTGTGAGGAGATGGCTCAGATGAGGACAGGACTTGGGCTGGTGTTGAAGCATGTGAGCGGAGGTGTAGAAAAGGTGAATGCGGTAAACTACTAGACTGGAACTCCACCACCACCAGCCGAAGAATGCTACTATGAGGAGGATGCTTATTTGGTAAATGATCAGAGAGGGGTTTTCGAGCCAATGCCCAAGGTTCCGATTCGGATAATTGGTGCCAAGGTCAAGGAAACAAAGGTCAGAATTATGGTAACTACAATCAAGAGGGTTCAGTATTTCCGGGATGGGAACTACAATCGCGATAACAACTACAATCGAAACAACTATGGCAACAGAAATAAGAGAGTTGGGCCTTATGTTCCACCTGCAAATCGGGAATCTGGCAATAGGGAAGCTGGGGGTAGTATGCCACGTATTAAGGATATGATGCAGAAGATGATGAAGAGGTTTGACACAACTAATGAGAATGTGAAAGAGATGCGAAATGACTTGTCTGGAATTGATAAAAAAGTTGATGCCCATACAGTGTTGATCAAGCAACTAGAGCAACAGATGAATCAGTTGTCCACTATAATAAATCCACGTCAGCCTAGCACACTTCCTAGCATCACCATTCAGAATCCGAAGAATGATGGGCATTGTATGGCAGTCACTACTCGAGGAGGAAAACAAACCATTGATCCACCTATGCCGTCTGAGGTTGAAATTTTGGTTGAAAAAGATGATGATGAGATTGAGGTTACTGAGGAGTCCAAGAATGCTACAGAGAAGGAAGCAGAGATAACCCAAAAGGTTGTTCCCATGCCTAGACCTCCACCTCCATTCCCACAAAGGTTGGTAAAGAAGAATGAAGAAGAAAAATACCACAGGTTTATTACTATGTTGAAAAAGCTTTCTAATGAGTCCACATATTGGACTCATTTAGGGCTATATTTTAATAGAAATTGTGTCCTCAAATGCCTATTTTATCTCAATATCTGATGAAAACCTTTAATTTTAAGGTATTTGAAGTTTGAAGGAAAGCATGGACACAACTTTGCAAAAAGGAACAAAGAGGCTGAAAAGAACAAGAAAATGAAAGCCTGAAGATCGCCGAGTTCACATGGCGAATCGCCGAAGGGTCCCACTTCGCCTTTTATTCCAGTTTGCTGAGCCCTGAAGGAAAGGATCAAGTCGGCGGAAAAAAGGAGCAGTCGGCGCTTCGCCGAGAAGGTCCACGAAGCAGTACTATGTCGCCCGATGACCCAGAGCACGACGATACCGAAGGATGATACAAGACGGCGATGAACTACACCAAAAGGTGAATCGCCGAGTTGATCGGCGATTCTAACTAATGTCACCGAATGATCCGTCACATCACATATTTTTAAAAACTATAAATACTCGTGGAGAGATATAGTTTTTAATGAGCTTTTTTTGCAGTATCAGTGAAGAGTTTTTGGTAGTATTAGTGAACATCAGTTTTTAGTAGTATCATTAGAAAATATAATTTTTAGTACTTTTTACTCTTATGTTTGGAGAGGGTTTTGGAAAACTTGAAGAAAAGAGTTCATCTTCCCCAAGTTGGAAGTGGGTCTTCTCTATTCTTCTTGCTTTGCTTAAATCAAGATTTAATTTCTTATACCCATTTGATTTCACTATCAGTTTAGGTGTATTTTGTTATTTCTTGATGTGTGGCTAAAACCCCCCATTCTTGGGGTGTTATTTAGCAAATATGTGTTGATATTATTGTTGGGTTTTTCTTGCTGATAGGTTAGATGTATTTTAATGATGATTTCACCTAGTGGTTGTGGTTTAAGTTAATGGGTTTGTAGTTGCAAATACAGAGCCACCCATGTGTTTTCGGCTTTCCCAAGAGAGAGGTCGTGAAACCAAGACCACTAGACTGATGGCCTAAGGAGTGGGTCGACATGAGGTTCAGCTCGAGAGGGTGAGCCGTAGTCCCATATCCTAACACTCAGCTCGAGAGAGTGAGTGGGGTAAGGCGTAGGCTGGTCTTCATGCGGCAAATGGGTGTCCGAGAGGAATGCATTTGAAACAGGGTAAGTTACCCGAGAGGGAACTTATTTCCATCTAAAGCTTAGCCTACTCACTATTATCTTGCAAATTTCCTATCAAAAAGATGTACCCAACTATTTATCTCAACTTGTATTGCGGTCACACCCCAAGAACTCGTCCTTATACTTGATTTTCTTGTTATTTTTGTTGTTTTAGCTATACTTGTGACAAACCCCAAAATTGATATTTGACACTTTGTGTCCCCCTTTAATTTACAATGTTTTTCATCATTAATGTCTTTAGCTACGACTAGTTAGAACTAGATTTTATTTTTCTATTAATTCTTAGAACCGATCCCTTGGGACACGACCCCAACCATTGGTTGGGTTACTATACTATTGCATGATTTGTAGACACTTGTATTGGAAGTTATGTCGTTGATTACGAATACACAAAACATCAAAATGGCGCCGCTGCCGGGAAGTGGTGTTACTTGAGAATTTTTAGATTAATAGAATTTTTGTTATTCTTAGTTGTGGTTTACTAACCTTATTTTTAGTTTTGTTTTCTTTAATTGTGTTGGTATAGGTAGGTTCCCTGAGCATGACTGAGGGAACTAGTGGGAACACAGCTGAGATGAAGCAAGAAGTCGAGAGGGACTTCACATTACCCGCATTGGTAACTCACCTGCGCGAGTTAGCCACCAAAATAACAGAGGTGGAAAACCAGTGCAAGAGTCAAGGGAGGTACACACCTCCTCATGAAAGGAAGCAGTATAGATGCAGGGAGAACAACCGTGTCGAGGACACACTCCAAATCCTTCTCCAAAAGATCGCCGAATAAGATCGACTGTTGGAAAAAATGAAGAAGAGTGTTGAAATGTTGAATCAAATAGTTGGTTCTCATTCTAGATCAATTCAGCTGATCAGGACACTCCTGAATTATGTGGTGCCTCCTCTTCACCCAAACGAACTATTAGGGTTACCTAGTGACACTAGGGCTAACCCTACCAATGAGGAGTGAGTAAGGACTCGCGTGGAGCCACGACGTTAAATAAGGAGCTTCTTGGGAGGCAACCCAAGGTTTCAATTGCTTAAATTTGCTTTTACAAATAATGGTGTGTTAGTGGTGCATATTTGAATGAGGAAAAGTGATGAAAAATACAAATTGGCTAGAAAATGGTCAGTCGGCAGACCGCTGAACATGTCGGTGTGTCGGCGACCAGGTCAGCGATCTCGATCATCTTGATCCCAAGAGACTAACAAGTCTGTAACAATCAGCGGAACAAGGGACCACTTGGCAAACAACCGAGTGGATTGGCGATCGCAACTAACGTCTCCGAACAAGTGCGAACTGGATGGTTATAATGGCCAAAAGATTTAAAACTTCAACTTCTTCACTTTTCCTCGCACACAAATCTCCTAAACTCGCACTAAGGTAATATTTTCTTTAATTTAGCATTACTCTAGCATTTTAGTTTGGGAATTGTGCTCGGAATTGGAACACCTTGCCACCTAGCTTTTCAAATCAAATTTAATTGACACTAAAGGTTGGTTTACTTTTCCCATATTTACATTTCAAAGTTTTGTACTCATTTGCAATAATTGTCTCTTAGTGATGTATGCTGACCCTCTCTGCTAGAATTAGAATGTCTATTTCAATTTGAAAAGTATGTCCGTAGTGTTTTGATCGTCGGATGCCCGTACCTGTTGTGATGGTAATTGAATGAAGTCTCATCGGATTGTGCTTGCATGTTGTTTTGATTGTCTAGGTGAAGTCTGAGTAACCCATATTTGTGCTAAAGGTTGAAAATTTGCTCAATGATAGAGAGGGTGACACCACTCTTAAGAGTACATATCATCAAATGGCCAAATGCGGCAAGTCCGGGAGAAATCTGAGTATTCTGGGGTAATGGGTAATATGGGTCTCGCTTAAATTTCGTTAGTGCATGCTTTAATTTTGCTTTAGGGGTTGGCGGGATTGAATTCGAGAAGATGGATTGAAAATGGGCACGTTGAACCATTCGGTGAGTTGGGTCGAGTTCGCCAAGTCGTTCGGCGCTTCGCCCAATGTCTCCATCTCGTCCTTAATATCAGGTCAAGTTGAATGAAACTGTGACTTTCGGCGAGAAGCCATAGGTCACCGAAAGTACACTTGACCACCTTCTGTATGCTACCCCTGAGACCCATATGCACTGTTACTTTCAGCGGACAAACCTTTGCTCACTGAAAGAGGTTCGGCGACTCGCTGATCCACATGGCGAACCTTTCTACAGAAGATTGCATATGATTTTATTTTTCTTCCATAACTCCTCCCAAATATTTTGCAGGTATGACTAAACCCAACAAAGTTGGTAGCAACACACAACCCCGACGCAAAGGAAAAGGGATCACGATCAATGAGGATGCAACTGCATCCATGCACAAGGCCACCAAAATTTCAACAACTGATGGAAAAGGCAAAGGCAAGGACAAAACTGTTGAGATATCAGATGCAAGTTCCGATAGTACTGGTTTCTACACCAATGACCCAACAACATATGATAGTGAGAGCATGGGTTCTGGTGAAGATGAACTGATAGAGGCACAGAGGAATGAGTTACGATCTAAACAAATGAACGACCTATCTCGGATAAAAAATCCTTGATCCACCACTCAGACTTCTCCAGTTTCAGAGCAGGCAATAGTACTGGCACCTCTAGTACAAGGCCCCCCACCTAAATCAACAAACAGACTCAAGTCTGAAGGGCTGAGAACGATCATTGAGGAAAAACGGCTCTCCATAGATGGGGTGATCGATAAGTATCCCGAGATAATAGATTGCCTGCGATATCACAAATTTCAAATATTCACCAAACCCTGTGACTCTTACATACCAAGATGGGTTAGAGAGTTCTACAATGCATACAGTGCATTGGTGCCTGAACGGAAGAGGTTGGTGTTGTCCTTCAAAGCAGTTGACTACGTGGTCGTCAGAGGAAATAAGGTAGCTTGTGACAACGAAGCTATCAACAGAGCTTTAGGTATGTACAATAAGATTAATGATCACTGCCAACACTTAATCAGAACAAAGAAGTTGGACGAGATGAAAAGGTGGTTAGCCCTTCTGATATCAGACGACGAGGCTCCGTAATGGCTAGCAGAAAGAGTTTTTATTGAAAAGAAAGATCTGAACATAGCTGCAAGATACTGGTTCGGGTTCATCAACATCACAATTATGCCATCACAGAATGAATCAATCTTTCGCCTTGCTAAGTCATCTTGTCTTGAATGCATCATAGAGAAAACCAGGATGAATATGGGGATGATCATTGCTTTTGAAATCCATATGCGTGCAAAGCAGAGCCAAACATCTTTTCATTTCCCGATATTGATCACAGAATTGTGCAAAAGAGCTCAAGTGCCAAGATATGCAAATAAGGATGTAGAATTGGCTGCCACTGCCTCCACCAATATCCGAAAGATCGAAGATGAATATCTTAAGGACCAAGCGGGAAAGAAACAGAAGGAAGTCATGGCCACTGGATCTTTACCTGCGGAGGAATCCTTGCATACCCCGGTCTATGAGCCTTTAGGTATATCTGATACCATTACTACTCATGTTAACCCTCCAGGTTCCTCAGCTGCTGCATTACCACCCAGACCTATTGTTGCTGCCTCATGTGAGTCGATCACTCAGGCATCCTTGATCCGGATGGGACAGCTTGCCCAATCTGCCAATTGTAGGGCTGCCAACATAGAAAGCTCCGTTCCAAGCATGATTCAGGCTGCTCTTGATGATGCTGTAAAACCACTTAGCATTACTATTGATGCTCTAGCGGCCAAAATAATAGTGTGTGAGCGCGACTAGGGAGCCACATAAGAGGTAACAACCCTGAAGACCGCCATTGCAAAGCTGAGGAAGGATGTGGACTACCTAAAGTCCACTGATATATCCATGATCTTTGGAACAGTGGACATTCCAGAGGTGCCCGAAATGTCTCAAACTACCACAGGACATGGAGATGGAATGGAGCATACAGCCGATCCTGAATCAGAGGCAAAAACTGACAAAGAGATGTTTGAGGGAGCTGCAGCGGACGACATAGCTGAGACTGAAGAAATCATGATGGATGTTGTTGTGCAAGCCTTCTTAGCAAAGGCTCTTGCTGCTGGACCTAGTGGAGCTGGTCCTTCTGAAAGTCACTCTGAGTATTGATGCCCAGACAGATGGAGTAACTACTTAGACAGGATCCCTTCTTTACCTCCCTTTCTATATTTCTTTATTTTGCCTTTCGGATTATGTGTCAATTGCATTTGAGGACAAATTGCTTTTATTTGTGGTGGGGTGAGGCTAACACCTTTTGTGTGCTATTTGTGATTCGTGTTTTTTATATTTGGGTTGTCTATTTTTAATTGTGTTATATATTGCCTTTCGTGGATGTTTGAGCTTATGGCTCCTCTTTTTTATTTTAATTGATGCAAATTTTGATCCTTTCGGAAAAAAATTGGCCACCTCTTGTGTTGAAAGTGGCTGTTCTTTTGCAAAATTTAAGTCTTGTTTCTGATCAATACGGATGACTTGAATAGTGCTCTCAATCGAACAAACATGAATGTGCGGCTACGACGAGACCAAATGAAGTTGCATAGACAATATGTGAACTCTTTGCAGCTTGTAGCGATTAGCCATTTATCGAATTGATTCTCTTGTAATGACCGTTGCACACTAGCGAAAGTGTGTAGTTTTGTTTGACTTAAGTGTCGATGCCTTGTGATTAGCTTACTCTAAACCATGCATGAATAAACTCAGAATTTGCCCCATTTGTCTGATTGATTTAGAAAGGTGTCCTCTTGATATGATCTTAGGCAACTTTAAAGAGTGTGAGCCAAATTGAACATATACCTCTTTTGTGACCTACCCGTGAGCGTGTGAAACTCTTTTGAACACCCCTTGAGCCTTACCTTTCTTTGGAAGAAACTTGATGAACCCTAGAACTTACTTGACCCACTACCTATAATCCTCTTGATTTGTGATTTAGTGAATAGCCAACTTAGGGGGGGTGTGGTGAAAAGGAAAAGGAGAAGTCAAGAAGTGAAAGAAAAAGTTTCTTTAACCCATGGTATTGCAAAACAAAATGGAAACCCTTCTAAAAAAAATGTATATGTATATAATTTGTGAATAAAGGTGCAAAAGGAGTTAGGTTTCCAAGCAATACATGGAGAGTGAATGAAAGGATGACTTACAAGCACTAGAAGAAAAAGTGAAAAGGGAAGGAAAAATGACGTTTTGAGAACACCACATCTCATGAAGATGAAGAAGTCACTGAGCCTAAATGACCATACCTATGCACTCAGTCCTATTACAAGCCTTGAAAAGATCTTTTTCATCTTGAGTAAGCCGAACCGAAAGTCAATTGGAAAAGTAGGTCAAACTTATGGGTGAAAAAATGCATTGTGTTCCTCTTTTTGAGTGTGAGTGTTGCATCTGATTCCTGGTTTTAAATTGATTAACTTCTGAATATGGAATCATTCTTTGTGTTAGGGAATTTAGACACTTTTTTTTAGCTTGAACTTGCATTAATAGCAAGTACTGCGAGCATGAAATCTTTGGTATTGGTGTGTCACAACTTGAATCTTTGGGTACATATTTGATCTTTGCATAAGTAAAATGACTTTTGTTGTGTGCATTCATGATTGAGTCTTGTGTAGCAATGTTCAAGATACCCTTTTTGAACGACTAAACTTGAGTTTACTTGAGGACAAGTAAAAGTTTAAGTTGGGGGTGTTGATGAGTCCACAGATTGGACTCATTTAGGGCTATATTTTAATAGAAATTATGTCTTCAAATGCCTATTTTATCTCAATATCTGATGAAAACCTTTAAGTTTCAGGTATTTGAAGTTTGAAGGAAAGTATGGACACTACTTTGCAAAAAGGAATGAAAAGGCTGAAAAGAACAAGAAAATGAAAGCCTGAAGATCACCGAGTTCACTTGGCGAATCGCCGAAGGGTCCCACTTCGTCTTTTGTTCTAGTGTGCTGAGCCCTGAAGGAAAGGATCAAGTCGGCAGAAAAAGAGAGCAGTCGGCGTGTCACCGAGAAGGTCCGCGAAGCAGTACTATGTCGCCCAATGATCCAGAGCACGATGATACCGAAGGATGATGCAAGACGGCGATGAACTACACCAAAAGGCAAATCGCCGAGTTGATCGACGATTCCGACTAATGTCACCGAGTGATCCGCCACATCACATATTTTTGAAAACTATAAATACTCGTGGAAAGATGTAGTTTTTAATGATTTTTTTTGCAGTATCAGTGAAGAGTTTTTGGTAGTATTAATGAACATTAGTTTTTACTAATATCATTAGACAATATAATTTTTAGTACTTTTTACTCTCAAGTTTGGAGAGGATTTTGGAAAACTTCAAGAAAAAAGTTCATCTTCCCCAAGTTGGAAGTAGGTCTTCTCTATTCTTCTTCCTTTGCTTAAATCAAGGTTTAATTTCTTATACCCATTTGATTTCACTATCATTTTAGGTGTATTTTGTTATTTTTTGCTGTGTGGCTAAAAACCCCTATTCCTGGGGTGTCATTTAGCAAATATGTGTTGATATTATTGTTGGGTTTTTCTTGCTGATAGGTTAGATATATTTTAATGGTGATTTCACCTAGTGGTTTTGGTTTAAGTTAATGGGTTTGTAGTTGCAAATACAAAGCCACCTATGTGTTTTCGGCTTGCCCGAGAGGGAGGTCGTGAAACCAAGACCACTAGACTGATGGCCTAAGGAGTGGGTCGACATGAGGTTTAGCCCAAGAGGGTGAGCCGTAGTCCCATATCCTAACACTCAGCTCGAGAGAGTGAGTGGGGTAAGGCGTAGGCTGGTCTTCATGCAGAAAATGGGTGTCCGAGAGGAACGCATTTGAAACGGGGTAAGTTGCCTGAGAGGGAACTTATTTCCATCTAAAGCTTAGCCTACTCACTATTATCTTGTAAATTTCCTATCGAAAGCATGTACCCAGCTATTTATCTCAACTTGTATTGCGGTCACACCCCAAGAACTCGTCCCCATACTTGATTTTCTTGTTATTTTTGTTGTTTTAGCTATACTTGTGACAAACCCCCAAATTGATATTTGATACTTTTGTGTACCCTTTTAATTTACAATGTTTTTCATCGTTAATGTCTTTAGCTACGACTAGTTAGAACTAGATTTTATTTTTCTATTAATTCTTAGAACCGCTCCCTTAGGACACGACCCCAACCCTTGGTTGGGTTACTATACTATTGCACAATTCGTAGACACTTGTTGGAAGTTGTGTCGTTGATTACGAATCGCAAAACATCACTTTCCATTAATGTTTTGTTGATAGAATTTTTGGAGCGAATGCCTGGGTATGCAAAATTTATGAAAGATTTGGTGACTAAGAAGAGGGCCGTTAGTTTTGAAGATGATGATAGGTTGCAGCATTGCAATGCTATTGCTACTAGGTCACTTGTGCAGAAGAAAGAGGATCCTGGTGCTTTCACTATTCCTTGTACCATTGGGTTGTTGCATTTTGCGAAGGTGTTGTGTGATTTGGGTGCTAGTATTAATCCAATGCCATTGTCTATTTACAAGAAGTTGGGGTTAGGGGCTTCAAAACCGATTGCGATGTGATTACTCATGGCCGATAGAACTATGAAGAAGCCTATTGGTGTTCTCCAAGATGTACTTGTGAAAGTGGAGACGTTTATTTATCTGGCGAATTTTGTGATACTCGACTGTGAGGTTGATTTTGAGGTTCTCATCATCCTAGGGAGACCATTCCTTGCTACTGGGAGCGCATTTTTCGATATGGATAAAGGGCAGATTAAGTTCTGATTGAATAGTGAAGAGGTAACTTTTAATATATGTAGGTCCATGAAGCTGGAAAACGATTTCAAGTCAGTGTCAGTGGTGAATCATATTGTGGAGCGAGGTTCTAATGTGTCTATTGAAGAGAGGTTGGGTGTTGATGCACTTGCAGTGGTGATGATAAATTTTGAGGGTGATGGTATTGAAGACTATGATTAGTTAGTTGCCTCACTTGATAGGTTCGAATTCCGTTCCAAACCGAAGAAATTGGAGTTAGATATGAAGAATCACGACTCTCTACACGAAAAACCGTCTGTTGAAGAGGCTCCAAAATTGGACCTTAAGGCTCTACCATCACATTTGAGGTATGTATTCTTGGGGAGAAATGGTACTTTACCGGTCATCATTGCGGCCGATTTGAATGCGGAACAAGTTGAGGTTTTGGTTTCTGTGTTAAAGAGGTTCAAGCGGGCTATTGGGTGGACTATTGCGGACATTATTGGGATTCCTCCTGGCATTTGTTCTCATAAAATCTAACCCATGCCATATCACAAGCCTAGTATCGAGCACCAGAGGAGAATAAATCCTCCTATGCAAGAGGTAGTGAAAAAGGAAATCATCAAGTGGTTGGATGCTGGAGTCATATATCTCATTGCAGATAGTAGTTGGGTTTGTCTAGTTCAGTGTGTTCCTAAGAAAGGTGGGATTACTGTGGTTCCTAATGCAAAAAATGAGCTTGTTTCGATGGCCAGTTACTGGATGGAGAGTATGCATGGACTACTGGAAATTGAATGCTTGGACATAAAAAGATGACTTCCCTATGTCGTTCATGGATCAGATGTTGAACCGCCTTGCTGCTAAGGGTTGGTATTTCTTTGTTGATGGTTATTTGGGCTTCAATCATATCTCCATAGCTCCGAAAGACCAAGAGAAAACCACATTCACTTTTCCTTATGGGACTTTCGTCTTCAAACGGATGCCATTGGGTTGTGTAATGCTCCAACGACCTTCTAACATTGCATGATGTCGATATTATTTTATATGGTGGAGGACACTATTGAGGTATTTATGGATGATTTCTCTGTGGTAGGTGATTCATTTTATGGTTGTTTGGATCATTTGGCCGAGGTACTTAAACGGTGTGAAGAGTGCAATCTTGTGCTCAATTGGGAAAAATGCCACTTCATGGTGTCATCGGATTTCTGAGAAAGGTATTGAGATTGATAGAGCTAAAGTTGAGGTAATATAAAAGCTTCCACCACCTATCTCTGTTAAGGTGTTAGAAGTTTTCTTGGGCATGCTGGCTTTTATAGAAGATTTATCAAGGATTTCTCCAAAATTGCACACCTTTTGTGCAAATTGCTCGAAAAGGAGTGTAAGTTTGATTTTGATAATGCTTGTTTAATAGCATTTGGAAAGTTGAAAGAAATGCTAGTTTCCTCACCTATCATTATTTCACCGGATTGTGGGCAACCGTTTGAAGTGATGTGTGATACGAGTGGAGTGGCGCTTGCTGTGGTATTGGGACAGAGGTGAGAGAAAATTCTTCATCCTATTTACTATACCAGCAAAGCTCTAAATGTGGCTCAAAAGAACTATACGGTGACTGAACAAGAACTCCTTGCTGTGGTTTTCGCATTCGAGAAATTTCGATGCTACTTGCTTGGTACTAAGGGCGTAGTGCATACTGACCATTCTGCATTGAGGTATCTAATGGCTAAGAAGGATGCAAAACCAAGGTTGATTAGATGGGTATTGTTGCTGCAAGAGTTCGATTTTGAGGTGAAAGACAGAAAAGGGACAAATAATCAAGTTGCCGATCATTTGTCCAGATTAGAGGAGGAAGCTATGTTCAAGCTAGGAGAAGGGGCTGAAATTAACGATGCTTTTCTTGACGAACATGTATTGGCTGCTTCTCATGATCTTATTCCTTGGTTCACAGGCTTTGCTAACTACTTGGCCAGTGATCTGGTTCCATCGGATTTGTCTTTTCACCAAAGGAAAAAGTTTATGCATAATGTGAAGAAGTTCTTTTGGGACGAGCCTTATTTGTTCCGTATTTGTGCTGATGGGATTATTCATCGCTGTGTGCCTGAGGTTGAGATGATGAGTATACTAGAGGCGTGTCATTCATCGCCTGTTGGTGGGCATCATAGTGGTATTCAGACTGCTCATAAAATCTTGCAGTGTGGGTATTACTGGCCTACAATCCACCAAAATGCTCATGATTTCGCCAAGTCTTGTGATCGTTCCCAAAGAGAAGGAGGAATTTCAAAGAGGTAAGAGCTACCTATGAATCCAATATTGGTGATTGAATTGTTTGATGTATGGGTCCTTGACTTTATGGGTCTATTTGTGAGTTCACATGGGATGAAGTATATTCTTGTTGCGGTTGATTATGTGTCGAAATGGGTGGAAGCAATTGTGCTTTCAAATAATGAAGGGAAAAGTGTCACCGCATTCCTGAAAAATACTCCAGATTTGGTACACGTAGGGCGATTATCAGCGATAGATGTTCTCACTTTTGTAATAAGTTGTTCAAGGCGTTGCTAGAGAAATATAGAGTCCATCACAATGTAGCCACTCCTTACCATCCTCAGTCTAGTGGGCAAGTTGAAGTGTCAAACAGAGAGATAAAGCAAATCCTTGCAAAGACTGTGAATGCCAATAGAACAGAATGGAGAGGCTTGATGAAACTCTATGGGCCTATCGCACCGCATTCAAGACTCACATAGGTATGTCCCCATACCAACTTGTATATGGGAAGTCATGGCATTTGTCGGTAGAGCTAGAGCATAAGGCTATGTGGGCGCTAAAGAAGTTGAATTTGGATTGGGGTGCCGCATTCAGTCAAAGAGTGAATGACATGAATGAGCTTGATGAGTTTCGCCTAAAAGCTTATGAAAGTTCAACTTTATACAAAGAGAAGATGAAAAAGTATCATGATCAAAAGATTGAAAAGCGTGAATTTGTTGTGGGTGATCTGGTGTTTTTATTCAACTGAAGGATGCGATTGTTTCCTGGCAAGCGCAAGTCCAAGTGGGCCGGGCCATTCATAGTCACTGAAGTGTTTCCACATGGAGCGGTCGAGCTCGAGAACAAGGAGGGAATAAGGTTCAAGATGAATGGGCAAAGGATCAAAGTCTACAAAGGGAAATTAGAGAGTGTGCAAGAAGTTATTGAGGCCTATTATCTTGATGAAGTCTGAGTAATCAAGGGTCCTGCGTCGTGCCGCGACGTTAAATCAAGCGCTTCATGGGAGGCAACCCAAGATGTAAAATCTAGCCAACTATAGGTTTTTCTTTTCGATTTAGGAGTTTTCTTTTTTTATTTGAATTTCTATAATTCTTTAGATAGGTGTTTTATTTTTGTATTAATGTTGGCTAGATATTGAATAGGGTCCATGTCTAAAAAGTGTCCAGAAAATGTAAAAAAAAAAAAAAAAAGTCCTAATGGTTGCTACGTGTGCAGGAATGAAAAGCTGAATCTGCAGAAAAAGGTTGTACAGAGGTCTACGGACCCCATCGAGGGTCCGTGGGTCCATCCACGGACCATTAATGGTGTTCTTAGATCCCCAAGTAAGTTTTCTAAAACTCTAAGTGTCAGAGTGACCTACGGTCCATAGGTTAATCCACGAACCGTAGACGGGGTCTTGTGGGTTCAAAACCTAGGGTTTGCCCGACCCAACCCGGACACCTTATAAATAAATTTTTAATTCACTTCCCACATTCAAAACTCCCTCCCAACCGTTTTTAAGCCTTTCCTCTCCCACAATCACTCCATTTAACTCCTAAATCCCACAGATCATTCCCAATTCATTTCCCCAAAGTTCCATATCATTCCTCTCCCTTCCAAATTCCTCATCTCAACTTCCCCAGCGATTCCACAGTCCGGGTTTGGTGTCAAAGGGTCTAGAAGTTTATTGCATCACACACTCACCCACTTTGATTGCTTGAAAGGTAAATGACTTCACCCTGACATTGAAGTCACTGTTAATGGTTGTATTATGAAGTCACGAAGTTGGAACTTGACCTTGGGGTGTTAGGATTGTTCATTTCATGGTTAAATGTTGAATTGTATGCTAGAATAGCCCTTGGTATGATGGTATGTGAGTGTGAAGTTTATTAAAACGAACTGAATCAGGGAAAAAGGTCTAAATGGAAGTTTTAATTTAGGGTTCCTAGTTCGGTATGTTAAAATGTCAAATTGTGTGTAATCGGAACCCTAAGGATGACAAACTACCATATATTGTGTTGAAATGCATGATTAGACCTAGGTTGATTGATTGATTTGTTGAATAATGAGTACAAAATGAGGCATCACAGACCTGACCCACGAGACCCCATCCACGAACCGTAGGTTGGGTCCGTGGGTCTGTTGCACATGAAATAGTCACCAAGTGTGGAACCACGGAGGTGGACTACGGTCCGTCCTTCCATCGATGGACCGTTCTGCACATCCTTGGTTCACATTAGAGACCCAACTTGTGGGAACCCTAACCTACGAAGAGGACCTACCGATCGTAGGTCCATCCACGGACCGTAGGTGGACGGTTCAGCTACTGTCCAAAACAATTTCAGTTTTTGTTCTAAATTTTTTTTAAGTGTGTTATTTGCTTGTTTTGTTACTAACTAAGATTCTACAGGTACTATGTCCCCCAAGCAAGTTGCGGCCTATGCCACAAAGGGAAAGTCCAAATCCGTGGCTCCTTCCTTTTGGCTGATTGATGAGGAGACTAATGTGGAGTATATTCCACCTCCTACTAGGACATCCCCCACTGCCCCACGCACCACACGGAAGTGAGCCCGACTGGTGATTCCCGATGTGGTCACTGCCCCCCAGTATGATGAGGGGATACACCGATCGGTTCACCAGCTGGCTCTTAGTCCGCATCCGGCTCCAACTCCGTCTCCAGCTCCAGCTCTAATGCCATCACCGACTCATCCTCCAAGGCTAATAGTGTGGGTGACATTCCAGTGCCCCCAAATACCGATCCTGCACTAGTTGTTGAGGAGCCCAATAGATAGTGTGTAAGTGGCCAGTATCAGTTATACCGAAACTCTCGCATGCTGAATGAGAAGGAGAAAATGGCTCGAATTGTCACCGATGAGCGTTGGGTTCTCACAGACAACCTCCACACCGCGCGTGCCATACACAATATCTTCCAGAGGCATCTGTGTAAATGGATGGCCCGTAGCCCAGGGTCTTTCAGTGAGGAGATAGTTAGGGAGTTTTATTCTTCCTACGCCGTAACCCTCAGAGGATCAATTGATAGACGGGCCAAGCCCGCCGTCCAGCCTCCACTCACGGCTACACTAGTGCGTGGGTTTTTAGTTGGCATATTCGAGACCACTCTTCGCAGGTTCCTCTACGGTCCAGGCCACACTCTGTCAATCAACACAGTCGAGTTTGACTATCGCATGAACATCATTAGGAGTGGGGCATTTCAAAGGAATGCCGAACAAAGGGAGTCTCTTTTGCGCTGGTTAGCCCATCATCCTGCGACAGATGGAAAGCATGTCGAGTGGGTCCACACCCCGAGCTTGGGTATCAAGAAGGCCACCCTAACATTTGCTGCCAAATTCTTGTGGTTGCTAGTGTAGAACCGTGTGTCCCCTACTCATGCAGATAATGTGCTCACATGGGACCGAGCAGTTATGGTTGCCGCCTTCATTGCTGGGTTGGAGGTCGACTTTGCCCGCATGCTGATTACAAAAATACATGAGAGGGCCTTCAAAACCACCACCACCCTTCCTTTCCCATGCCTCATCTTCCAGCTTTACAGGAATGCTGGAGTACCATTTTGGCATTGTGACCGGTTGCTTCAGGCAACCAAGACCCTAGATATTGGCCTGATTCGGGATAAGGCCAATGTAGCTGCACATCGCAGTGAGCCACAGGTTGAAGAGCCACTATTGGGAGCGAACCTTGTAGCAGATGTGGAGCAAATGTAGGGTGATGATCCTGCCCTCCAGCCACTACAGATGATGCCCAAGTTTCCCCATCTCCGGCCGCCAGTCAGGCCCTTAGCTCCTCCAGAGCCACTCCCTCCTCAGTGTCTATTGTCGTGCCTCTAGCCCATGTCCAGAAGCTGGGGGACCATATGGCTACCCTGCTTCAGCATGTGAGGCATTGGATGCAGCGTGTGATAAAGCATTGTAGCAGATGTGGAGCACATGTAGGGTGATGATCCTGCACTTCATCCACTACAGATGATGCCCAAGCTTCCCCATCTCCGGCCGCCAGTCAGGCCCCTAGCTCCTCCAGAGCCACTCCCTCCTCAGGGTCTGTTATCGTGCCTCTATCCCGTGTCCAGAAGCTGGAGGACAAGATGGCTACCCTGCTTCAGCATGTGAGGCATTGGATGCAGTGTGTGATAGAGGATTCCAAGGCTAGGATTGAGCATCGGGTGGAGCACATGATGGACTAGAAGGTCCAGGCCGTTCATAAGCGTCTGGATACCTTTGAGTTGAGAGTCCTAGAGAGACTGACCCCAACTGCTGATGTGACCACTCTCCAGAAGGAGATACAGAGCTTTCGTTCTGATATCACTAGACTTATTTCGTCCCTAGACATTGAGCCCGAGTCCACCCCCATGACACCAGTTGATGATATGGTGTTGAGTTCCCTTTTCAGAGAGGGGTGCCACCACCAGCTTATTCCCATCATGCTGGGAAGTTCCCCCGCTCCAGTCGTTCTTCTGACGATACTAAGGCTGAGAGAGTGAGGAAGAAGGAGTGTCATCATACTGAGGTGGCTATGTGGGCATCCATAGTTGATGAGGATATGAGGCAATATTGAGCTAGGGAGATATGTGTTGGTGCCTCTAGCAGTGTGAGCACTATTGATGGTGCGGTGAGAGTTGATGATATAACTATTGAGGGTTCTGAGATGGTAGATGGGAGCGCTACTGATGGAGATCCACGTGTTGATTCAGTGAACTCTAGGAAACTAGACCCACCCGCTTCTTGAGTGGTCTTCGGCGCATATGTGCCATAGGTTTGCTTCACCCTATCCTTTTCTTTATATTTTTTGTGCATTGGGGACAATCACACATTATTTTGTTGGGGGTGGGGTAAATGGATTGTGAGTGATAGTGTGAAGTCTGAGTAAACCCAACTCATAATCCTCTCTTAGGATTTTTTTGCCTGTGTTCTTTTCCCCCAAGAGACTATTTTAATTTATGTTGAACCAGCATGTTTAGGAATGTATGTGTAGGAGTAAGTAGAAAAATGAAAGCATGATTGCATGAAAAATATGAGGAAAATTATCCATGTCCAAAATTCTTGAATTGTGTTAGATCTATAGTCTTGATGAGTTGAATGTGTTAGATCTCAATGTGACATGATAAGAATCGATTTGACCTCATGACTTAAGCTAAAACTTGAACTGGGTAATATGATAATCTGATAATGAAATAATGTGCCAAGAGTGTGTGAGAAAAGTTGAATATTCAGACAGTTTGTGCCAATCTAAAACTTTCCCCGTTGGTCCTGCTAAGATGATCTAGGCTAGAAGTTGGGAAGTAATCATAGGCCCTTGTTCAAATTAGTCCACTTAAGCCTAAAATGATCCGACCAAATGAAATCAATGTTCCCTTTAATCGAATTATTTGAGCCTTAAATAGACCATTTCTGTTGATTCACCTAACTCACCTTCCCTTAAAATATTGTCTTGGCCCCGGTCCCTCCTTCGACATGTGCACCTTGACTAAGGCCAAAAGCCTAAGTTGGGGGGGGCTAAGTCAAAAGTTACATTGATCTTGGCCCTGGTCCAACATCTGATATTGTGCACCTCAACTAATGCAAAATCCATAAGTTGAGAGTGGCTGTGAAAAAGGAAACCGAAAGAAAAAAGGGTATGAAAAGAGTGTGGTGTTGGAAAGAGAAGAAGAAAAAATAGAAGAGGGTGTGACTTTGTGCAAAAGAAGCAAAAAGATGATAAATAAAAGTGTTGAAGAAGATAAAGAAAAATAAAGTGAAAGAAAAAGAAGAAAGTGAGAAATAAGACTCACAAAGTCAAAAAGTCACATCCATGTTGAAAAGAGTCAAGGGAAAGAAAGTAAAATGAAAGGATGTCAAAAATAGGTTGAGAAAAGAGGTAAAAAACGCCAATGTAATGTCAAGGAGGGCATAAAGTCAGTAAAAAGTACTCAAATGTACCACACCTGACCCTGAGCCTACGTTACAAGCTAAGAAAGTCCTATAGTGATCCTAGCAACTAGTTTGTAGAGTCTAAGCAGTGAAAATAAGGGCAAACCTATGGTATTGAGCACTAACTGTACTTGAAATCTCTTCTGAGCGTGAGTGTTGAATGAATCCTAAAATTCAAAATGCATATCTTCTGTGTGAAAAGGATTTCATTTGAAGTGAGGGCACTAGTTACATTGTCTGAAAGTTGGTACCTTGGTGATTGTGAAAAAGTGTATGTTATGGTGTCTATTGGTCGGTCTTTGTCATATCTTGATCCGCATGAGTTAGCTTGTTGAGTCTACTAAAAAGGATTTGCACTAAGAAAATGAAATGGGTTGAAATACACATGTGATTGCTGAGTTTGTATATCTTCTTCTACACAAGTATCGTTTAGAGTTTAGTGCGTCGCTTGAGGACAAACAACGAGTTTAAGTTGAGGGTGTTGATATACCATGAGTTTACGGTATTTTTGATACATTTCACTTAAAAGTTGTGTGTGTCTAGGGCCATATTGTAGTAGGATTTAATGTTTTGGTGTCATATTTACTGGAAATAGGCTTGGACATGGAAGTGTGAGATGACAGTTGAAAATCTGCAGAAGAAGCCACTGACGGAGGTGACCTACGGACCGTAGGTCCAGTCAAGGTCCGTAGGTGGGTGGCGTAGATGGATCATCAGGGAAGTCTGACCAAGTGTGGAACTACGGATGCAAGTGATGGATCATAGGTCGATCCATGGGCCGTTCTGCACATCCGTCGAAGTTTTCAGAGAAGTTGAAGTTCCAGTACTTGATGAAATTCCTAAGTATGAAGCCACGAAAGAGGACCCACTGCACATCAGTCAATTGTATCTGAGAGTGAAGGTTCCAGCCTCTGCAAGAAAAAGTCTAAGTGTTGACCAAAGGAGGGGACCTACGGACCGTAGGTCGACCCACGGTCCGTAGGTCGAAGTCATCGATCGAAGCCGCGTCCAAAAAGTTTATTTCCTTATTTTGTTTCCTTTTTGTTTAGGACATACTTTTTCTATCAATAGGGTATGTAAACCTCGTTTTTGGGGGTTAGACACCATTGTATACTTTTAGTTCTTGATATTTTCTTGGGAATTAACTTGCAAACTTTGGCAATTTGATTTCCTAATTTCGGTTAATAAGAATTTTGCTTTGCAATTCAATTCGAGATTTCGTGTTTCTTCTACTCTAAACGTAAGTTCATGAATTCTTATTTTCGAAACATGAATTGTGTTCTTTCAAGCATGAGTAGCTAAATCCACAACTAGGGTTGTGGGAATCATGAGAAATTAACAATGTATGAATAATAACTAAGTAGTTCTTGGATAGTGTTGATGCATTTATTGGTAATTTTTTCGTTTATAAATCTTTTTAACGGTGGACAAGTTAGAACTCTCCTTGTTGCTACTTGCCGGACCAATGAGGTAGTTAATAAGAAAAGAATTGTCAACAGAGATTTAGTTTTATACTATCTAATAGTCTAATGTCAATTGGTGCGAGGGTGAAAACAAAGCCATACATTGATGTGATTTCTAATCTGAGGTAGGGTTAGTAAATTATACACGTAGCCGGACCAAGGTGTGGGGTGAAATTCCCTATTTGGAGGACCAATCACTTAGGGATATCTAACTTACCAACTTTGCATGTAAAACACTAGGAAAGGATTACTATTATTAGGATTACCGCGTTAAGAGCTTATGGGGAACACGTACACCCTAGTTTCTCTCTCTTATTGATAACAACAAAGCTTGAATCTTACTCACTTGATACTTGATCAACAATTGGTTATTTGTTCACAAACCCCTCTTTACTTACTTGTCTCGGAAATAAGTTGACTAAACGAATATAATAGTGAGTTAAGTTGAAGTCTAAATCATATTCCTCGTGGGATCGACCCCAACCTCCAAGTTGGGTTCTTTACTTGATAACGATCGCTTATACTTCTTTAGGGAGGTGTAATTTGAGAGTATCATTTACCCATGTTGGCAGACATGGTTTATGAAGATTTTGAGTTGTCTGAACTCATCCCCATATCGGTGCTCAATACTACTCCCAATAAATATATACTCATGGTCAATGTTTAAAAATATTCCCTTTCAATGTAAAAATACTCTTTCTCTTCATGTAAAAATGAAATATTTGGGAAATACTTAGTTCCCTTATACTCTTGCTCAAATCTTGGTTAAAACTCTTTTTCAAACTCCTCTTTACTTTTTCAAAAACTTAGTTTAAAAGAAAAATGTTGGCTTTAAAATATTCTCAAAATAGGGTTAATGCTGAAATATAGATATGAAAAACTCAACTCAAGGATCTCAATAACAATATAGAAAAACTCAATACTCAGAACTCAACGGTACTACTCATCTAAAGAATACTTAATTTATAGGGTTCATGCTGAAATATATACATGAAAAAATAAAATCAAGAATAATAATGCATAACATATATCAATTCAAAAATTAGGAATATAATTTTAAAAAGAATAAGGAACTCAAAAACTAAAAATCAACTCGTCTCAAGAATACTCAAATCTAATGATAGAATCCTAGATTACTCTTTTACTGGTTTGAAAGTAGATGTAGGGTGTGAGGACGAACTAGCCCAACACTATGATAGCCTTACATACCTTAAAGAACAAGGTTCTCTAAGAATCTTGAAGAAGAGCTTGACTAGAAGCCTTGAAACCCTGGCTTGAAGCAGAACAATCAAGAAAACCTTTCTTGAGATTCTTGAATTTGTTTCTTGAAACCTCTATGGCCAAGAATTATAATTTTCATTAGTGATTCATAATTGTATGGAGGAATTTGAGTTGGAAAGAATGGAATTCTTGGAGAAAGACTTACCTTGAAGAAGAATCTTGAAAAGAGATTGAAAGAATCATGAATGGAAGTCTTCTACTTTGATATTTCCTGAGGGTTTTGCCTTAGGGTTTGAGAGAGAAGAGAATGTTGGATTAAGAGATGAAAATATGTTTGGTTTGGGCATTTACTTAGTCCAGAAATTCATTTAGGATTTTCTTAGAGGTAAAAAGATAAAAATGACTTTTTTTAATGTTTTCCCGTCGGCTAATTCGTCACTACACTATATTAGGTTACTAAAATGGTCATAACTTCTTACTCAAAACTCTGATTGTTACAAAATTTGTGGCGTTGGAGAGGAGATTCAAATACATTTAATTTGATAAGTTATGGGACATGTAACTCATTAAATTCTAAGAGATATGATCGTTTGAAGTTGATCCAAGTTGAATCTTACATCAAAACTTAATCGGTATGGAAGCTTTCAACTCAACTTTGTGCTAGGGGATTCTAGTGGCCTTAATCTATATCCAAATTCATTTCCATAGTATATAATTGACCTTTACACATATGGGCAATTTAAAAATCACCCGATACGATCTTATTCACAAATGAAGAATAGTTTGAGTCTTAACTTAGAAATTTTTCAGGTTGTTACACCAAAATTAAAGGTTTCCTCCAAAAAGCTAATGTTTCCCATCAAGCTCAAGATAAATCAAGTCGTCACCAACATTTCCATTCTAAAATCTTCATAATCAGGTATGTAAGGCTATTCATAGTGTTGGATTAGTTCGTCATCACACCTTACATCTCAATTCAGTCAGAAATCGTTACATCTAAAGGATATATTCATAGTTCTTGGTATTTTATTCAGTTCTTTAACAGTTGAGGTCTTGATTCCTAATTTTGCATGTGAATCTTATAAAGTTGTTCATGCTTGTAGTTCCACATGAACCCTATATATATTGAATTTTCTAAAGGTA
Source organism: Solanum piurae (assembly GCA_029582685.1). Taxonomy (NCBI): domain Eukaryota; kingdom Viridiplantae; phylum Streptophyta; class Magnoliopsida; order Solanales; family Solanaceae; genus Solanum; species Solanum piurae. The sequence goes on along the minus strand of JAJOOO010000411.1, from coordinate 23,950 downwards.
TTTTGAGTCAGTATTTTTCCCTACATTGATTTTAGAAACTAAAGTGACATAGAGAGAGAGAGAGGTTTAAAAGTATAATATTGAAAAAAAAAAGTTTAAGGGAACTTAAAGGGTTCTAAATGTATCATGTTTATATTGAAAAGGAGAGCACTATTTTTAGAAATATAATATTTTTTAGTTTTTATATATCGATCTTGAACTTGAAAGATAAATCCATAAGTATACGTTTTAAATGTAAAGTTTTGAACAGAGTTTTTATAGGAGGAATCAAATGATTTCATATGTACTATTTTACAGTTGAGGAAAAGAAAGAGTATCATTGATATTTTTGAAGTACTTCAGTAATGAAATAGTCCCTTTCTTTCTAAAGGGTGATTGAGTAAAGTGAAAGGTAAAATATTGTCATAGTCCCTTTCTTTGTAAAGGGTGATTGAGAAAAGTGAAAAGTAAAGTAAATTAATAGTCCTTTTCCTTGTAAAGGGTGATTGAGCATTAAGTATATTGAATATTTTGGGAATAGTATCGAGCACCGAATTGGGTAAGAGTCTTTTATGACTCAAAGTCTCATAAAACTATGTAGCCAGCGTATGATATGATAGCACTAATTATTCTTGCGACTCCTCACTGCCTCTGATTAGATGGACCCATAGTTACAGTATCATCCTATACCCCAACAAGGTATTGGATGTGTAACACCCCAGAAAAATTTTGAGCTAAGAATCGAACCATCCATCGTTGTGAGCAAAAATTTTAACGAGAATTTTTTTTTAAAAGTGTTAAGGTCACTAGATGTAGCACCTTGAGTTCCAAAAAGAACTAAAGAGAAGTTCATCGAAGTCATCTGTAAGTTCTTTTAAATTTTGGGTCAACGTCAAACAACCATAACTTTTAGCACATGATGAGTTAGGAGAACCATAAGATATCAAATGAAAGATCTATGAGTCCTCTTTCCAACGCAGTCGAGTTTGCTAAAATCCGAGTTTGGATGGGGGAGATATGCCTGTTTGAGTTCAGCCTCTCCAGTTAAGGAAATTTACCCGAATTAGTGAGAGGTATTTTGGTCTTTTCCTTACCCCCATCAGCTTTAAACATTTTTTCTAATATTCTAGGGGTCTAAACTGATTGGAATCAGTTTTAGTTATTCCTAAATGCTCTTAGGGTTTTTTAAAGGAGTTCAAGAGGAGAAAAAGGGAGAAAAGCTTCAAGAGTTCAAGATTCCTGCGATCTTTGAGGGATTTCACAACGGATTTGATCCTTTAAGAGGTATTTAAGCTTTCATAGTGTTGGGTTCGTTCACCCACACGCCAATCATGAGTTTCCTCTTTCAAATTCATCCATGAGATTGAGTATATTGAGGTTCTTGATGAAATTCTGAGGTGTTGTTCTTCGTTCTTGAATTATTATGTTTGGTTGAGTTCTTGAGGCGAGGATCTTGTTATCGAGTATTGTTCTTGAGGATTTTTGAGTAGATTTTCATGTAATTACGTTGGGTAAACAAATATAAGAGAGTTTGGAAGAAACCATTTGATTCTAGGTGAATTAGGGCCAAAAGATGAGAAGCGAAATTCATCGGGTTTTCTGGGTGGGGGGATGGCGCACCGTGCCAACAGTGCGCCAGAAAGTTGGTTCTGTAGTTTAGGGCTGTCTCCCCGTGCCACTCAGTGCGCCAGGTTCACCTGCCCCTATTTTTTTCCCGTTGTTTGTCCCGTCTGAATTCTTTTAAAGTGTACCTTCACTCCTTTCTGATTCTTACTACTCAAAACTACATTTAATTATCACGAGATCCTTAATATCATGAATCATAACTCTTGAATTCATAATTCATAATTCAAATTCAAGAAAGAGTTAAGAGTAGAGTTCAAGAAAGTCTTTGAATTAAATTGTGAATCCCTTGAGGTCAACTATCGATTTGAGCTAAGTTTTGAGGAAGTAAGTATGAGAATGAGAAGATTTGTACCCATGAGTTCTATATTTTCATTGAGACCCTTGAGTCAAGTTGTTGATGTCCATAATTCCGCATGAACTCTATGAATTGAAGGTTATTGAGAGGAGTAGTATCTTCGAGTTCTAAGTTCTTGAGTATTGAGTTCCAAATCCCTTTGAGATGATATTCCTAATCATGGGACTACCATATGTTATACATGAAGGTTCTTGAGTTTAGTTGTTCATTCCCATGATTCCGCATGAACCCTATGAGTCGAGCATTCTTGAGATGAGTAGTATCATTGAGTCCTTGAGTTCTGGAGTTGTTGAGTTCCAAGTATTGAGCTATATATATGGTTATTGAAAACCTTGAATTGAGTGGTTCACGTCCATAATTCGGCATGAACCCTATTTTGAGAAGTCTTTCACAATTAATTATAATTTGTTTTATGACTTGGGTAAATGAGGACGAGGATTAGGAGAGTTGAGTTTTATTTTTCAAAATGAATATAAGGGAACTAAGTATTTCCAAGAGTAAATGTTTTTACATTTAAGATGAGAGGAAACTTCGATTTCCAAATGAGTCAATGAGGACTTTTTAGCACTATCTCTTTTAAGAGAACCTTTTGAATAATAATCTCAAAGTTTAAGGATGAGGAAATATTTTTAAACATATGAGCATGAGTTATATTATTGGGAGTATCGTTGAGCATCGATATGAGGGAGAGTTCAGACAACTCACAGCCCCCATAAACCATGTATTCCAACATGGGTAAAGGGTCATACTTTTTAGATGATTCCTTATTGATTTTTAGCATATATTAGTGGATCCACTTAGTTGAGGATGTCTTATAATCCGACAAGGTATAGGACAATTCTGGTAGCGTGGGCGAGACGATGTATCATCACATAGCTCATAGTGATGGTTGTCGGTTAGAGAATCTTCCAAATAAGAATTATTATTGTATTTTTACATACAATTGAGTTATTATTGTATTCTTACATACAATTGAGTTATTATTGTATTCTTACATACAATTGAGTTATTATTGTATTCTTACATACAATTGAGTTATTATTGTATTTTTACATGCAATTGAGTTATTATCTACTTTTTTAAAAGCTTTCCATATATTGCATCTTTAATTGTTACTTTATTCTTGAGTATCTTGAGTTGAGTATCTTTGAGTTAAATATCTTGAGTTGAGTATTTTGAGTATCGTATCCTTGAGTTGAGTTGAGTGAGTTTGAGAAAAGGTAAGTATGTTTCTTTTCTATCAATTCAAACTTATGTTTATGCTTTAGAATTCCCCGTACATGCTCGTACATTCCATGTACTGATGCCATTTGTACTGCATCTTTTTATGATACAGATACAGGTATTCAAGGTCATTAGCAGGCGCTTCGTTGATGCTACTTGCAGTTCGAGTTAGCTTTGGTGAGCCTCCTTGCTTTCGGAGGATTTTATTTACTTTTCCATTTTGTTAGGATGTCGTGGGTCTTGTTCCGACTTCCATCTTTGTCATTTAGAGGCCTCCTAGAAAGACAGTAGAGTTTGAGAAGTTTGTTTCATTTATTTTATTAAATGTTCTAAAGACTTGAGTTGCCTAATTCTGGCTAGTTGAATATTCTATTATATTTTCAGTTAATAATTTGAGACATTTGAGTTAAAGTTTTATATTTGAGTTCATCTTATGTTGAGTAAGTCTTCTGCTGAGATTTGAGCCAGGGCAAGTGTTCGCTTGGGGCCAGCAATGGTTCTCGAGTGTTGGTCACGTCTAGTGTGTAGGCTCGGGGTGAGACAGGATAGCTCTTATAATGTGGGTGAAATGTTGTAACATTTCTATGCTTATTGTAATGGTTATGAGTTAGAGAAACTCCCCACAAAGTAAAGAGTATTATTTTCATATTGCTTTTATTGCATATCTTATTGTAAATCCTAATGGTTTTTTACTTCATGTTTATGTATTGATTCAGTTGAGTTGATTTTTAGTCCTCCAGTTTAGTTAATTGTTTATTCAACCATATTACATACTCCTACATTCAAATGTACCGATGTTATTCGACCTGTATCTTTTTATGATGCATAAACATGTGTTTAGGATCATCAACAGACATTTTGTTGGATCACTCTACACTCTAGATAGTTTTGGTGAGCCTCTTTGCATTGCGGAGGACTTCACATTTACTTTTAGTTTAGTTGTTTTGAGGCATCGTGGGTCTTGTCACAATACCTATCTTAAACATTAGAGTCTTCATAGATAGATAGAGTTGAGGAGTCTTTCAGTATATATTTTTCCTTGAGATGTTTTTGCAAACTATTTTACTTGTGTTATTGAGTATTTTACAAACAATTTGAGTTAAGTATCTTTTTTTAGTTTAAATGTTCAAAAATTCTATTATTTAAGCCTTTTACCACTTACGTAAGTTTTCCGCTAAGTAGTCAGGCAGGACAATGGTTTGCTTGGGGACTAACAATGATTCTCGAGTGTCATCCACGTCCAGGGTGTAGGCTCGGGGAATGAAAAAATTGGATGCCGTGTCAAGTAGGATCTTATTTATGGTTGTGAGGGACCCAATTCTATAAATGAGGGAATACAGACATTTAAAAAAAGTTTCCCTTCTTTCCTACTCTAAATTGTGCAATAGAATTGTCTCATAAGGAACTTATTCAAACTCATGCATTTCTCAAATCCATTCGACTACCTCGCATACTCAAGGTGGTTGAAAAGCGAAGGCTTGATTCTTATCAATGAGTTACTCTAAGAAAAAGTCTTAAGAAAGTCATGAGACTGCAGAGGGACATGAAAAAAGCCCGTGTGTGAGCTTAAGCGTTCAGATTCAAAAGAATGCACTCTTATTCAAATGAATCATGCATTCAAGCTAAAATTGATATGTACTCATAGACTTTCTTCTCTAAACCTTGTTTTAGTTAAGACCCTTTTGAGGAAGTGTGTTTTAGAGCTTGGTTAGTATTTTCACTTGAAAAGATAGTATGAGTTGCGATGTTATAAGCAGTAGTAGTAAAAGTGCGCAGAATGCATGCAGAGGTATAGTAATCTAAGAAGGGATATAACGATGTGGACAATTATGTTGTTGCATTCATGCACCTAGTAAGTTATTAAGGAGGAGTTTTCCTTATGCGCAGACTAAGAAGTGATGAGTTTGTGTAGATTTCATGATAGAAGGTAGAGTAATAGTTACTAGTCAGGATGAGTTACAACATATTTTAACCCAAAGGGAGTTTATGTCAATGTAACATTGTATTAGTGAAGGCCAAGTACATATGTTGAATAAAAGAGCAGAGTAGTCATAAGGTGATAGATCTAAGCTAGGCTTATGATTTTTAAGGGAGAGCCTTATGATATTCAGAGGGTTATAGAACTAATTAGGCACTGATGTATAGTGAATGGGTAAATAGTACTTAAGTTGTGAAATGGAATGTGAGAGTAATCTATAAGTATGTAGACTGAGAGATAAATATTGACTACTTGTCATAAGGTCTTAGTGGGAGAGTGTTTCTAAATTTTATCTAGTAGTTGTAAGTTAGTATAGTAAGCGAGAAATTATATTGATATATGTGTTTGGTACTAGACACTAAGCTTGAATTTGAGATGATTGTCGTGATTAAAAAAATGATGGCAACATAAGGGTGATGATGTTCGTTTTGAGATATGATCCGTAGATTTGACAAAGAGAAGGTGAGGAATTAAGATGTTAGTTGCAATTCATGTGAATGAATTCAAGTGTGATGTTATTACCTTTAGATGAGATAAATGAAGTATGGCTATGCCATTAGATTAACAAGAGCATTAAAATGTATACCCCAGATGGTAAATAGGGCCTGTTTGGATTGGCTTTTGGCCTATAACTTATAAGCCAAAAGCCATAAGTTAGAATTTCTAACTTATGGCTTTTGGCTTATTTTTGTTATTTTGGCTTTAAAATAAGTGCTTATAAGCACTTTTTAACTTTACCCAAACACTTCAAAATTGTTTAAAAGCTATTTTGGCTTAAAAGCACCTAAAATAAATCAATTCAAACGAGAACATAGTCTGATGAGGTTCCAATTAAGTTTATGATTTTTTTCATGTGTGCTTAGATAGTATAGTTGAGTTGTAAATGTGGGGTATATTGATGTAAGCATTATTTATTATCCTTAAGATTTTGGTCGAGGGATCAAATATAGTCAATACGGGTAACGATCATAAAAAGACTTTTATAGAAGCTGTAACATCTCGCTAATTGAAAGAACTAGAAAGAGCTAGAATTAGAAATAGTCATTTTTGGAAAGAATGGAAAATCTGGAAAATTGGTTAAGTTATGTTAAGTTTGAGTTTTTGGTCAATTTCAAACGACCATAACTCCTAGCTCAGGATGAGTTAGATGTTCTATCAGATACCGTAGGAAATATATTTGAATTATCTTCCCAACGCCACCGAGTTTTCTCAATTTCGAGTTTGTATGAGGAAGATATGCCCATTGAAAGTCGGGATGTTTAGATAAAGAAAGTTAAAACCGGATTTTTAAGGGGTATTTTCGTCTTTTCCTTACCCAATTGATTTAATTCGTTTTTTAGTGAATTAATTAGGGTCAAAACTGAATAGGTTCAGTTTGCACAATTGAAAATTAACGCTAGGGTTCTAGAGAGAAGAACTCAAGAGAGAAGAGAAGAGGGAAATCAAGATTTCATCGTCTTCGTGAGGAATTGATTACTGATTTAGCCGAGGATTTGATCCTACAAGGTATGAGAGACTTTCATAACATTGGTTTCATTCACTCACGTTCCAAACATGTTTATTTCAGCGTGAATTCGTCCTAAAAAGATTGGAAATTTGAATGTTCTTGATGGGTGTTCTTGAAATGCTTCGTTCTTGAATTTGGGTTGAGATTGAGGAGTTCTTGAGAGTCTAATGTCTATTATTAGAGTTTCCTTGAGTTAGATTCTTGTGTTTATGTATTGGCTACTTGAATCTAAAGAGATATTGAGAAAAAAAATCAAAACTAATCGAATTAAGGTATGAATATGAGAGAAAAAATTTGTCACTCATCTGGGGAATGCTGGTGCGACGCGCCCCCATAGCGCTAGGAAGGCTAGGGCGGCGCACCAGCAGTGCACCAGAAATGAACCCCAGTAACTTAGGGGTTGGCGCGGTGCGCCAGGAACACACTCGGGTCGTCTGCCCCACCCGTTCTTCGTCGTTTAGCTCGTTTAAGTCCTTCTAAAGTGTACTAACACTTCCTATTAATTCTAACTACTCTAAATGACTTATAAACAGTTAGAAATCATCCATAAACTTAAATCATAACCTTGAATCCATAAAATTCAAATTCAAGGAAAGTTAAGAGCCAAGTCTAGAAAGTTCATAGAGTCTTTCCAAGAAGTCTTTTACAAATGTTTTAATCTTGTTTTAAGACTTCAATTTTTGAGTTAAGTAAGAGTAACAAATGAAGTTCATTTCTTCAAAAAGAGTATATGGGAACTAAGTATTCCCAAAGAATAAATATTTTCACATTTGAGCAAGAAAGGAAACACCGGTTTCCAAGAGAGCCTTTGAGCTAGTTTTTGAGTAATTATCTCAAATCAAAGAAAGAGTTTTGTTTTTAAAACATATGAGCTGAGTATATTTTGGGAGTAGTATTGAGCAGCGATATAGGGACGCGAGTTCATAACAACTCAAGTCTCCATAAACCATGTAGCCATCATGGGTTAAAAGGATCATACTTTTTAGATGATTCCTTAGTGATTTTTAGCATAGACTAGTGGATCCACTTAGTTGAGGCGTTATATATGCCGGCAAATAATAGGACAGTTCTGGCAATGTGGGCGAGATGACGTATCATCACTTAAGCTCATAGTGGTGGTTGTCGGTTAGAGAAACTCCCACAGTATTAAGTTACTTTATTATGTGTAAATTGAGTTGTTATTGTATCTCTTTAATAGATTGAGTTATCACCTATTGTTTTAAATGTTTTGTATAAACTGCATTTTTATTGTTGTTTTTACTTCGCATTTGAGTTGAGTATTCATGAGTTGAGTAAAGGTAAGGTATGTGTTCCTTTCAGATTCCTTTCAATCTTATGTTATGTTTAATTTTCCCCTCGCATACTCGTATATTCAATGTACTGATTTCATTTGGCCTGCATCATTTTATGATGCAGACACAGGTAACCAGGATCAACAGCCAGCGCCTCGTTGATCTAGTTGAGCACTCAGAGTCAGTTGGTGAGCCTCCTTGCTTTCCGAAGGACTCCTTTTACATTGCTTTAGTATTGAAGTTGTTAGGATGATCGGGGGTCTTGTCCCGACTACCCTTTTTGTTTTAGAGGCTTCATAGACGAGTAGTCATAGTTCTTTAGTTTTGTATTTCAAATGTTTTGCTATAAGACTTGAGTTGCCATCTATGGCTACTTTGAATGTTTTATCCTTAAACGTTCTGAGTTTAAGTTGAGACAGTTGTATTATAAATGCATTTGATCCTTGTAATATTGCTTAAAGTCTTTCGCTGAGAGTCTAACCAGACAAAGGGTTTGCTTGGGGCCAGAAATGGTTCTTGAGTGCCAGTCCCGCCCAGGGTGTAGGCTCGGGATGTGACAAACTTAGTATCAGAGCATAGAGTTCAAAAATCTTAGGGAGTCTATGAAGTCATGTTTGTAGAGTCCTAGTTATCGGTGTGACGCACGCCACATCTATAATTATGAGGCTACAACATTTAGAAACTATCTCACTTCTTTCACATTCATTTCGTGCGTTAGAGTTTTATCTCTAAAAAGTTTCTATCTAATTTGTGCTTGCGCGTGTATTTGATTGATCATGCCTCCATTAAGAGTTGTCACAGGTCATCCTTCTAGGCGTAACGTTGAGGAGCAAGGGGTACCTAATGCACCAGAAGTGTAACCTCAAGGAGAGGTCACCAATGCTGAATTACGGGAAGCAATCTGAATGCTAAGTCTGGTTGTGACCAACCAAGTTGAGCAACAAAGAGGGGTTCGACAGGAAGAGGCTGATACTTCGAGGGTCCAAGAGTTCTTGAGAATGAATCCTCCAAGCTTCACTGGTTCAAGCACTACTGAGGATCCACAAAACTTTATTGAGGAATTGCAAATGTTATTTGAGGTCATGCATGTTGCCGATGCTGAGCGAGTTGAACTAACTGCATATCAACTGAAGAATATTGCTAGGACTTGGTTTGACCAGTGGAAGAAGACTAGGGCTGAGGATGCACCGGTTTTGAGTTGGGCCATGATTGAGGAGGCTTTCTTGGGGCGTTTCTTTCCCCGTGAACTGAGAGAAGCCAAAGTATGGGAATTCCTTACCCTTAAGAAGGATTCACTAAGTGTTCATAAGTACAGCTTGAAGTTCACCCAACTTTCCCGATGTGCTCCGAAGATGGTTGCGGATATGAGGAGCAGAATGAATCTATATGTTGCTGGATTGTCTCGTCTATCAAGCAAAAAGGGCAAGGCAGCTATGCTAATAAGGGACATGGATATAGCAAGGTTGATGGTTTATGTGCAGCAGGTTGAGGAAGAGAAGCTGAGGGATAGGGCAAAGTTTAGAAACAAGAAGGCTAAGACAGGGAGTGAGTCCGGGCAGCAGAGGAATAATGTGAACCGTTCGTCCTTTCAGCAAAAGCAAAAGGGACCTGCTCCATCATATGTTAGTGCACCTGTACCCAGAAACAAATGTGAGTATAATGGTCATAATTCCCAACACTTCAGAGCTAGACCTGCCCAATCTCAGGGTAGTGTGGCACAAGGAGGTAACTGGGATCCTGCTTGTGCTAAGTGTGGTAGGAACCATGCAGGTAAGTGTCGTGATGGCTCCACAGGTTGTTTCAAGTGTGGACAAGAGGGTCACTTCATGAAAGAGTTCCCCAAGAACCGGCAAGGTAATGGGAATCAGGGCAGTAGAGCCAAATCTTCATCAGTTGCTCCACCAGATAGGGATGCACCTAGAGGAGCTACTTCCGGTACCGGCGGAGGAGAAAACCACATATGTGCTATCACTAGCCGTCAAGAGCAAGAGAATTCTCCAGATGTTGTCACTGGTATGATCGAAGTCTTTACTCTTAATGTTTATGCTTTGCTAGACCTAGGAGAAAGTTTATTTTTTGTGACACCTTATGTTGCAAATAATTTTGATGTTCAAGCTAATTAACTTTGTGAACCCTTTTGTGTTTCTACACCTGTTGGGGAGTCTATTCTAGTTGAGCGAGTATATCGTGATTGTGTCATTTCCATCAATCATAAGGACACCATGGCTGATTTAGTCGAATTTGACATGGTAGATTTAGACGTCATTCTTAGTATGGACTGGCTTCATGCCTGTTATGCCTCCATTGATTGTAGAACTCGAGTTATTAGGTTCCAAATTCCTAATGAGCCAGTTATAAAGTGGAGTAGCAGTTCAGCAGTGCCTAAGGGTCGTGTCATTTCGTACCTTAAGGCGAGAAAGTTAGTTTCTAAGGGTTGTGTCTATCACTTAGTCCGAGTTAATGACTCTAGTGTTGAGACACCTCCTATTGAGTCAGTTTCAGTTGTGTATGAGTTTCCAGAAGTCTTTCCAGATGATCTACTCGGAGTCCCTCCTGAGAGAGAGATAGACTTTGGTATAGATATTCTTCCCAATACTCATCTTATATCTATTCCTCCATATAGAATGGAACCAGCAGAGTTAAAAGAGTTGAAGTAGCAGTTGAAAGATCTCCTTGACAAGGGCTTTATTCGACCAAATGTATCACCCTGGGTGCTCCAGTCTTATTTGTGAGGAAGAAGGATGGTTCCCTTAGGATGTGTATAGATTACTGTCAATTGAACAAGGTTACCATCAATAATAAGTATTTCAAGAATTGATGATCTTTTTGATCGGCTTCAGGGTGCTACCTGTTTCTCTAAGATAAACCTCAGATCAGGCTACCATCAGTTAAGAGTAAGGGATTATAATATTCCAAAGACAGCATTCAAAACTTGATATGGTTATTATGAGTTCCTTATGTCCTTTGGTTTGACTAATGCGCCTGTAGCATTCATCGACCTTATGAATAGAGTCTTCAAGACTTATTTAGATATGTTTGTTATCATGTTCATTGATGACATACTAATCTATTCGAGGAATGAGGAGGATCATGCTAGCAATCTCAGAATAGTTTTCCAAACCTTAAAGGATAGAGAGTTCTATGCCAAGTTCTCTAAGTGCGAGTTTTGGCTCGAGTCTGTGGCATTCTTGGGTCACATTGTTTCCGGTGATGGGATTAGAGTTGATACCCAGAAAATAGAGGCAGTACAAAATTGGCCTAGACCCACATCTCCAACCAATATTAGGAGTTTCTTGGGTTTGACTGGCTATTATAGAAGGTTCGTAGAGGGGTTCTCATCTATTTCATCCCCTTTGACCAAGTTGACTCAGAAGACAGTTAAGTTTCAATGGTTTGAAGCTTGCGAGAAAAGTTTTCAGGAATTGAAAAAGATGTTGACTACTGCCCCAGTATTGACCTTACCAAAAGGTACGCAAGGTTTTGTTGTATATTGTGATGCGTCTAGAGTTGGTTTGGGTTGTGTGTTAATGCAGAATGGCAAAGTTATAGCTTATGCCTCCAGAAAGTTGAAAGTTCATGAGAGGAACTACCCAACTCATGATCTAGAGTTGGTTGTCGTAGTATTTGCTTTGAAAATATGGTGTCATTATCTTTATGGTGTTCATGTGGATGTGTTCACCGATCACAAGAGTATTCAGCATGTGTTTAGTCAGAAAGAGCTTAATCTCACACAAAGGAGTTGGTTAGAATTACTCAAGGATTATGACATGAGTATTTTCTATCACCCAGGTAAGGCTAATGTTGTTGCTGATGCCTTGAGCAGGTTGTCTATGGGTAGTACCGCCCATTTTGAGGAAGATAATGAAGTGTTAGCAAGAGATGTGCACAGACTTGCACGCTTGGGAGTTCGACTAATGGATTCCACAGAGGGAGGAGTAGTGGTGATGAATGAGGCTAAATCATCATTGGTGTCTGAAGTTAAAGAGAAACAAGACCAAGACCCTATTTTGCTTGAATTGAAGGCAAATGTTCATAAGTAAAAAGTATTAGCTTTTGAACAAGGGGGAGATGGTGTATTGAGATATCAAGGTAGGTTGTGTGTACCAAGGGTGGATGAACTCCAAGAGAGGATCATGGAGGAAGCTCATAGCTCCAGATATTCTATCCATCCGGGTTCCACAAAAATGTATCATGATTTGAGAGAAGTTATTGGTGGATTAGTATGAAGAAGGGCATTGCAGAGTTTGTTGCTAAGTGTCCAAATTGCCAACAAGTTAAAGTAGAGCACCAAAGGCCTAGTGGTATGGCTCAGAATATAGAACTTCCGGAATGACAGTGGGAGATGATCAATATGGATTTCATTACTGGGTTGCCATGGTCTTGCAGGCAACATAATTCTATTTGGGTGATTATTGATAGAATGACAAAATCAGCCTACTTTTTGCCAGTAAAGACTACCCATACAGCAGAGGACTATGCCAAGTTATATCTTCAAGAGGTAGTTAGACTTCATGGGGTTTCAGTATTGATTATTTCAGATAGATGAGTACAATTTACTGCACAATTCTGGAAATCTTTTCAGAAAGGCTTGGGTTCAATGGTGAACTTAAGTACTGCTTTTCATCCTCAGACAGATGGTCAAGAAGAGCGCACTATTAAGACTTTAGAATATATATTGAGGTCATGTGTGATTGATTTCAAGGGGAATTGGGATTATCACCTACCTCTCATTGAGTTCGCTTACAACAATAGTTACCACTCTAGCATCCAGATGGCTCCTTATGAAGCTCTTTATGGGAGAAGATGCAGATCTCCTATTGGATGGTTTGAAGTTGGTGAAGCTGGGTTGATAGGACCAGACTTAGTTCATCAAACTATGGAGAAAGTGAAAGTCATTCAAGAGAGGTTGAAAACAGCGCAGAGTCATCAAAAATCCTACACTGATGTTAGGAGAAGGGAGTTATAGTTTGAAGTAGATGATTGGGTATACTTGAAAGTTTTACCCATAAAGGGTTTTATGAGATTTGGTAAGAAATGGAAGCTTAGTCCCTGGTATATTGGCCCTTACAGAATATCCAAAAGGGTTGGTAATGTAGCTTATGAGTTAGAGCTACCCCAAGAGTTAGCAATTGTTCATTCGGTATTTTATATTTCCATGTTGAAGAACTGCATGAGAGATTCTTCATTTATCATACCTACTGAAGATATTGGTACCAAGGATAGCTTATCTTATGAGGAGATTCCGGTGCAGATTCTAGATCGCCAAGTTCGCAAGTTGAGGACTAAGGAAGTAGCATCAGTCAAAGTCCTTCGGAGGAATCAGTTTGTTGAGGAAGTTACTTGGGAAGCTGAGGAGGATGTGAAGAAGAGATATCTACATCTCTTTGAGCCCGAATAAATTCCAGATCAAGGTTCTAATTCTCTTCTTAGTACTCTTTAATTTAAATACTTGATGTGTTAGATTTGCTTGTTGGGTGTTTGACCTGAATGTTAGATGTTACACCCTTAGTAGCCGAATAAGAGTAATCTCATTCGAGGACAAATTTTCCCAAGGGGAAGATATTGTAACATCTCGTAATTGAAAGAACTAGAAAGAACTAGAATTAAAAAGAGTCATTTTTGGAAAGAATGAAAAATCTGGAAAATTGGTTAAGTTATGTTAAGTTTGAGTTTTTTGGTCAACTTCAAAAGACCATAAATCCTAGCTCAGGATGAGTTAGGTGTGCTACCAGATACCGTAGGAAATATCTTTGAATTATATTTCCAACGCCACCGAGTTTGCTCAATTTCGAGTTTGTATGAGGAAGATATGCCCATTGGAAGTCGGGCTGTTTAGATAAGGAAAGTAAAAACTGGATTTTTAAGGGGTATTTTGGTTCTTACTTACCCAATTGATTTAATTCATTTTTAGTGAATTAATTAGGGTCAAAACTGAATTGGTTAAGTTTGAACAATTGGGAATTAAAGCTAGGGTTCTAGAGAGAAGAGAAAAGGGAAACCAAGATTTCATCGTCTTCGTGAGGAATTGATTGCGGATTTCATCGAGGATTTGATTCTACAAGGTATGTGAGACTTTAATAATGTTGGGTTCATTCACCCATGTGCCAAACATGTTTATTTCAACGTGAATTCATCCTAAAAATATTGGAAGTTTGAATGTTCTTGATGGGTGTTCTTGAATTGCTTCGATCTTGAATTTGGGTTGAGATTGAGAAGTTCTTGAGAGTATAATGTCGATTATTAGAGTTTCCTTGAGTTACATTCTTGTGTTTATGTATTAGGTACCTCAATCTAAAGAGATATTGAGAAAAAGAATCTAAATTAATCGAATTAAGGTCTGAAAATGAGAGTAAATATTTGTCAGATTCGCCTGGGGGAATGTTGGCGCGATGCGCCCCTGTACCGCTAGGAAGGCTGAGGGGCACTCCAGTAGTGCGCCAGAAATGAACCCCAATAACTTATGGGCTGGCGCGGCGCGCCAGGAACGCACTCGGGTCGTCTGCCCCAACCCGTTCTTCGTTGTTTAGCTCGTTTAAGTCCTTCTAAAGTGTACTAACACTTCCTGTTGATTTTAACTACTCTAAATGACTTCTAAACACTTCAAAATCATCCATAAACTTGAATCATAACCTTGAATCCATAAAATTCAAATTCAGAGAAAGTTAAGAACCAAGTCTAGAAAGTTCATAGAGTCTTTCCAAGAAGTCGTTTACAAATGTTTTAATCTTGTTTTAAGAATTGATTTTTGAGTTAAGTAAGAGTAACAAATGAAGTTCATTTCTTCAAAAAGAGTATATGGGAACTAAGTATTCCCAAAGAGTAAATATTTTCACATTTGAGCAAGAAAGGAAACACCGATTTCCAAGAGAGACTTTGAGCTAGTTTTTGAGAAATTATCTCAAATCAAAGAAAGAGTTTTGTTTTTAAAACATATGAGCTGAGTATATTTTGGGAGTAGTATTGAGCAGCGATATGGGGACGCGAGTTCATAATAACTCAAGTCTCCATAAACCATGTAGCCATCATGGGTTAAAAGGATCATACTTTTTAGATGATTCCTTAGTGATTTTTAGCATAGACTAGTGGATCCACTTAGTTGAGGCGTTCTATATGTCGGCAAATAATAGGACAGTTCTGGCAATGTGGGCGAGATGACGTATAATCACTTAAGCTCATAGTGGTGGTTGTCGGTTAGAGAAACTCCCACAGTATTAAGTTACTTTATTATGTGTAAATTGAGTTGTTATTTTATCTCTTTAATACATTGAGTTATCACCTATTGTTTTAAATGTTTTGTATAAACTGCATTTTTATTGTTGTTTTTACTTCGCATTTGAGTTGAGTATTCATGAGTTGAGTAAAGGTAAGGTAAGTGTTCCTTTCAGATTCCTTTCAATCTTATGTTATGTTTAATTTTCCCCTCGCATACTCATATATTCAATATACTGATGCCATTTGGCCTACATCATTTTATGATGCAGACATCGATAACCAAGATCAGCATCCAACGCCTCGTTGATCTAGTTGAGCACTCATAGTCAATTGGTGAGACTCCTTTCTTTCCGGAGGACTCTTTTTACATTGCTTTAGTATGACAGTTGTTAGGATGATCTTAGGTCTTGTCCCAACATCCCTCTTTGTTTTAGAGGCTTCATAGACGAGTAGTCATAGTTCTTTAGTCTTATATTTCATATGTTTTGCTATAAGACTTAAGTTTCCATCTATGGCTAGTTTGAATGTTTATAAACGTTCTAATTTTTAAGTTGAGACATTTGTTTTATAAATGCATTTGATCCTTGTAATAATTTTTAAAGTCTTCCGCTGAGAGTCTATCCAGGCTAAGGGTTCGCTTGGGGATAGAAATGGTTCTTGAGTGCCAGTCCCCCCTAGGGTATAGGCTCGGGGTGTGACAGAAGCATGAAGACATTAAGAGAAGCATCTTAGAAAGAAGTTCTCGAAGTAATATTAGTATTTGTACATGGATATTTCAGTAGCCATGAGATAAGCCTTTTCCGAGTATATTAGTAAAAGCGAATATAGACTAGTTTAGACAAGATGGAATAGATCCACAACTTTAAAGTATCAGCTTCAGACCTAAGGAGGAGATGATAAGATGAGAAACAAAGTGAAGTGTTGAGAAAGTGATATATCAATCCATTCATAATCTAGAGTATTCCTCAAAGTTCAGTCATTACAACATTTTGTTGATGTTTCTAATATCAAAATTGTCTTTATGACCTATGTTAATACACTTCAAACAGATTCACATCTATGCTCAATTCCTAGAATGAGGGGCAAAGACTTTAGCTCATTGATCTCAATCTTACTCCATAAAGTTATGGATATCAGCCTCATGATATGAACCTATTCATATAAACACTCATGTCTCATAGTATGCTCAATCTAGAAAAATCATGACTTGATCTCAATTGCTAGCAAAATATTGTTATGTCATTAGAATTCTCGATTGAATTGTTCTTATGATCTTTCACCCTAAAGCTCGCTCAGTTATCTCTTTTAGCTAGAGAGTGATATTGATGATGGTAGTTGAGTGATGATAGGAGGAGAAGGTTAATGTTTCTTATGTTGGTAGCAGTTGTGAGCTTATTCCATCTAAGGTTATAAAAGTGGAAGAAAGATGAATGAAGTTTTACTATGATTAATAGTTAGGTGAGAGTAGTTAGTTAGCTCCTGATAGTAATGCGTGAAATTTTAATTGATAGAGATGATGAGTGGAGGAAGAATTCTTAGGAGGATTTGTTAGTAGATGTCCATGGATTTACTATAGTACTACGCTTGAATGTGGTGTTGTTACATGTGGATGAGTACATAATGCATTAGATTCTTCTTGACTAGGACTCGAAGTTTTGTTAAATGTAGTGGTAATGAGTAGTATTCTTAAGATGAGTTTTCCTATAGAGGCATAAAACCTGAATCTTGTTATTTAGATAAGTATATCCATCTCATGTTTAGTACCTTGTGAATTAGAGATTAGGCTTGAACACGGTAAAAGCAAGTGATTTGACTTAGACATTTATAAGAGTAGTCATATACTCTAGTAGGAGCTAAGAGTTGCAACTAATGAAATGTAGTAATCAGAAAGGAGAGCATAGTTGAGATGTGTTGCTAAGCTTAAAAGCTTCCAGTCATATCACTCAAGGCATAATATTACTATTCTTACTTCGTGCCAGTTTCCTTTATTTCATGTAAGATAACTTCAGATAGAGCGTGACTATGTTCAAATCAATATTGTTCTTAACTTATGTGCTTTAGACAGTTCCAAAATCTTTGTATGAATCAGTTCCGCCTATGTTAGTAGGAAAATTCAAAAGTCAGAAAGATAGTAAACGTAACTCTTTTCCTTTCCATTCTCAATCCAACTGTCATTCGAGGACAAATGTTCCCAAGGGAGATATATTGTAACACCCCAAAAATTTCTAAGCTAAGACCCGAATAATTCTATAACACCTCGCAACTCTACTCTTAAAATTTGAATCGTTTGTGTAACGTCTCAAACTTAGGAAAGGACTAAAGAGCAAGTCCACGAACCCAAAATGGACCATGGACCCTTCACGACACCCTAGACGGTCCGTTTAGGGGTCCATAACTCGTTTAGGGCATGGTGGATGACCTTTCAAGGTAGTAGTCACCTAGACGGGACCCTAGACGGCCCGTGGTGACTTCTACGGTCCATTTAAGAGTCCGTACAAGTCACCCATCATTTTTGAAGTTTTCTCTCAACTTCAAACAATCATATCTCTCAACACAAAAAGAATTAGGTGGCATATGACCTATCAAATCAAAGGTCTTTGAGTCCTCTTTCCAACAGCATGAAGTTTGCCTCATTTAATGCTTGGAATAAAAGGTTATGCCCATTTTAGTGAAGCACTGTCGGGAAGGTGAAGCTTCACGACCGACTAGACAGCCCGTGAAGAGTTTCATGGACCGTGAAGCCTTAAACGGTCTGTGAAACTGCCTGTTTTAGGCCCCTTGACAGTTTTAAAGTTGGGGTCGTTTTGTTCTTTCCCCTATGTCATTTTAGATCCTATTCTAAGCCATTTTTGAGTGTTTTAACTGACTATATCATTCAAATAACTAGTTTTCATCAATTAAAACATTCAAGTATTTAGAAATTCACTTAATACTCACCAAGGGTTCCTTTTCTCCATCAAGAACCCTGAAACTTTCATACCAAAAATTCAAGATACAAAGAAAAGCCTTCCACCCAAGGTTTTCCCAAGTTCTTCCACTTTATGAACTTCATAAAGGAGTTTATTTTATCAAGAGAAAGCACCAAGATTCCAAAATTAAAGGTTTCCTCCAAAAAGCTAATGTTCCCTCTAGAGATAAATCAAGTCTCCACCAACGTTTTCATTCTAAAATCTTCATAATCAGGTATATAAGGCTATTCATAGTGTTGAACTAGTACGTCCTCACACCCTACATCTCAATTTAGTCAGAAATAGTTACATCTAAAGGATCTATTCATAGTTCTTGGTATTTGAATTCAGTTCATAACGATTGAGGTCTTGATTCCTATATTTGCATGTGAATCTTATAATGTTGTTCATGCTTGTAGTTCCACATGAACCCTATATATATTGAGTTTTCTAAAGGTATTTTGAGTCAGTAATTTTCTTACATTGATTTTGGAAACTAAAGTGAGTTTAAGAAAAATGTTTAAAAGTATTATTTTGAAAAAAAGGAGTTTAAGGGAACTTAAAAGGTTCCAAATGTATCATTTTTATATTGAAAAGGAGAGCACTATTTTCAGAAAAGTATAAGAATTTTTAGTTTTTTATATATCGATCTTAGACTGGAAAGATAAGACCATAAGTGTACATTTTAAATGCAAAGTTTTGAACAAAGTCTATAAAGGAGGAATCAAATGGTTTCATATGTACTATTTGAAAGTTGAGAAAAAAAAAGTATGGTTGATATATTTGAAAAGTACTTCAGTAATGTAATAGTCCATTTCTTTGTAAAAGGTGATTGAGCAAAGTGAAAGGTAAAGTACTGTAATAGTCCATTTCTTTGTAAAGGGTGATTGAGTAAAGTGAAAAGTAAAGTAAAGTAATAGTCCTTTTCCTTGTAAAAGGTGATTGAGCATTAAGTATATTGAATATTTTTGGAGTAGTATTGAGCACTTAATTGGTTAAGAGACTTTTATGACTCAAAAGTCTCATAAAATTATGTAACCAATGTAGGATAGGATAGCACTGATTGTTCTTGTGACTCCTCACTGCCTCTGATTAGATGGATCCATATTTACAGTATCATTTTATACCCCAGCAAAGTATAGGATGGATCTTGCAACATGGACAAAATATTGTATCGTTGCTAGGCTCATAGTAATGGTTATCTATTAGAGAAACTCCCCACAAAGTAAAGTATATTATTTTCATATTGCTTTTATTGCATATCTTATTGTATAGCTTAATTGATTTTTCATTCATATTCATGTGTTGATTCAGTTGAGTTGCTTTTAGTCCTTCAGTTCTATTAATTATTCAGCCATATTACATACTCGTACATTCAACTGTACTAATGTCATTCGACCTGCATCTTTTTATGATGAGGATATAGGTGGTAGGATCATCAACAGGCGTTTCGTTGAGATCACTTTACACTCCAGATAGTTTTGGTGAGCCTCTTTGCATTGCGGAGGACTACACATTCACTTTTAATTTAGTTGTTTTGAGGCATCGTGGGTCGTGTCCCGACACCTATCTTAAACATTAGAGGTTTCATAGATAGATAGAATTGAAGAGTCTTTCAGTATATACTTTTCCTTGAGATGTTTTTGCAAACTATTATACTTGTGTTATTGAGTATTTTACAGACAAATTGAGTTGAGTATTTATTTTCAGTTTAAATGTTCAAAAATTCTATTTTTAAGCCTTTTATCGCTTAAGAAAGCCTTCCGCTACGTAGCCAGCCAGGCCAAAGGTTTTTTTGGAGACCAACAATGATTCTCGAGTGTCGGCCATGTCCAGGGTGTAGGCTCGGGGTGTGACAGAGGGAGATGAGACAAATTTGACACGATATTAATTATTTTAGATTTACTAAAGCTAGGCTTTGCTCTTTGTCATGTCCTCTTATCTATGAAAGAGATAAAGGGAAAAATCTTAAATTCTTCTCATTGGTTAAGAAGGAAAAGGATATTACGGTCTCAATGTTACACGGTCGCACTAGGTACATTTTAAAATCATATTGTTGACTTTGCATGAGAATGTTGGAGGTACCACGTCTCTTCATCTGATTTGTCAATCATCAAATCAGAGTTTACAATAAGGTCAAACTCATTGATGACCCCTTAAAGTTGACACAAAGTTTCACTTAGACACTCTATTGGTGATATTCATTTTAGACACCTCATGTAGGGTCATGTTGTGTCATTTTGACACTTTTCGTTGGCATGGCATGGTGAGTGTAATGTACTCAAAATCAGTGCGTGAAAGGCTCTTATCAGGTCAAAAAATAATATTTAAAATCATTCTTATTCTTCACTCTTTCTTTGTGATTATCTCCTCCACCACACACCATCAACCCACCATCGCTATTAATTTTTTAAATTTTTTCAGATCTGAAATCACCACAACCATCATCATCTTCTCGTTCTTTTTTTTAGATCCAACAATCACAACTATTATTGCAACCTTTCGATTTTAGTGCTATACACCATTGTAGACCCATCACACCCATCAAGTTCATATATTTAAATATTCATTCCAAATGGGAGAGACTACAACCTAAAAATAATACATAGCATCCAGGTAGCTCCTGTTACTCCTTTTGGAGGCATTGTAATATTATATACACAACTAAAAAGCATGAAATTTATAACATACAAATTAAATTTACAACTAAAAAATGAAAATCTAAATCTAATAAAAATCCCAAAAATAAAAAAAGCAGAAGAAGAAATTAGGGGTTAAGAAGAAGTGCCGAAAAAGTTTTGGGAAGAATGAGGAAGGGGGTGGGGGTGGGGATGGGATAGTTTGGTGGAGTTTTAGAAAATAGATACTTTTATTTATTATTTTTGGTTGAAAATTAATTTTTTTCATATAATGTAATTTTAAAGTATTATTTTGTACTTAAATATCACGTGTCATTTCTTAATTAGTAATTATATCATGTCATTTGTGAGTGTGTTACACACACCGTGTAATTTCATCTAATTGTTAAAATAGTGTCAAAATGATACAGTGGAATCCTACATGAGGTGTCTAAAATGAACATCGCTCAGTTAATGTATCTAAGTGAAGCTTCGTGCCAACTTTAGGGGGCCACCGATGGATATGGTCTTACTATAATAAAATTAGAAATTCTAATGATCTTTTATTTCTTCTATCTTATTTCTTATATTTTCATGAAATCCAATAAAATATATATTTTCATCTCTTTCTAATGTTAAATGTCTGTAACATGAATATCAAAACAAATGAGGTGTTGTTCAATGAAACGCAAGGCTTATTACGTTTTAGACAATGAGAAAATTAAATAAACAAGTGAACAAATGTTCCATTGATAAAGCTTTGTAGGCTCTAAGCTTAAAATTAAATTGTATAATACATTTGCAATGAAATTATTTTTATTGGGTGTGATTTCAAAAACTTGAAAAAATGAACTCATCTCAACTTGTAAACATTTGGTGTGGTCTTGGATTGAATTTTAAATTAAACTTTAAGATGGAATATGAATAGTCTCATATATTTCATTGTACATCATATGTAGATTTAATGTATAACTCTTGTATATCATGTATATAATACTGATGCACATATCATACTTAAGATTTATACAAGATATACACATGATATATATATATACACACACACATATATATATAAACAGAGATTTTCCTTCCACAAAACTCGTTACTCCTTGTTTTCGCATATTATCCGCCACTTAAACACCAGTCACTCTTCTGTAGTAATGTAAAACTTATTTCAATACAGAAAAAACACAATAAAAATGTGATCTTGTAAAAGCACTATGCAATCATTGGATCTGACTCCCTTCTCACATTTATTGTTGCGTTGCATAAGTGTTTCTTAAGTTTCACCTCTTCCTTCTTCCCATAAATATATACATACTTATATATTATATTTAGAATGTAGAGAGAGATTGGTTTAAAGAATATGAAGACACGTTGAAGAGGGGAGTTCTTTGTTCAACTTCATAATGAAGAAAGTAGTTGTAAAGTCATCGGAGGGAGAGGTGATAAATTTATCAAAATTAGAGTCTAATCAATAAGTCCATTTTTTTTAAATATCTATATAATGAAAAGTCTTGATATGTTGAAAATTATTTGAAAGTGTCTTATAAAATCAACTAAAGCTCCTAAATCATCACGTGATATAAAATTTTCTAAAAGAAAAAGTAGTACAATAATAATAACTCAGTATTATAAAGTATATGGCTACTTTTTCATTTACCATGTATAGCAATAGTTTTCTTATACAAGCTATACGAAATCAGTTAAATTCAAAATTATATTAAAAAAATAATACACATAACTATACATTGCAAAAAATAATCCAACACTTAAATTACAATTTTCTTATCCAAAACACTATTGATCCATCAATGATCACAAATTTTATATCTTATAAAGAAAAAATAGTGTTCCCATTATAGTTCTTTAACGCCATTTACGGTGCCAATTTTCTCTACTCCAAAAACTTTAAAGTCAAGTTTAATCAGATTTAATGAAGCTCTAAATCTTCTTATACATCAGCGTTTGGTAAAACAAAACAACATTATTTTGCGTTGATTTTGCAATTTTGAAGTTTTATTTTGAGATTTGAACTTCTTATTTTTGTTGCTACAATTCAGTTTCTTCAAAGGAGGTTTATCATGTATATATTTTTCATAGCGGTAAATGGGACAGTGCCAATAATTTTGTAAATTTGTTGATGATTGTATTGTTGTAGGATCTACCTTCAATTTTGAAAATTTCATTGAGGTAATTTAAATGTAGATCAGAGTTGATTCTCAATTGAATGCATTATAAATTAAGTTTCTTTTTAGTAACCCTTTTAATCCACAACGTAACTAGTATTCAGGTCTATATTCAATTGAACAAGTGAAATTCAAATTTTATAGATCATACACTTTTATGTTACGATAAAAGAAATTGATAATTGTACAGTTTCTACAAATTCTAGCTACAATGATAAAGGCAAAGTTGCAAATACCTCGGAAGTGCCTAATTCAAAAAATACAGAAAAGAACTGAAATGTTGCTGAAAAGTTATTTAATCACAGACCGTGTAGGGATCCATGGAGTGAACTTCAGAAGTTGGATTTTTAGGACTCAAGTATAGGTGAACATGTACGGTCCGTATGACCTTCATGGGTCGTATACCTGTCCGTAGACCACCTTCAACAAAGTTGGTTTTTGGTCACCCAAGACGGCTGACTAGTACATATCGTAGAATGGACTGTGGATGAGTCTGTTAAGGGGAAACCTCATGTCCCCATTTTCACTTCTATTCACGAGCATTTTCACGGACCATGAAGGGGTGTATATCCACAGAGGGCTTTCATGAAGGGTCTCCGGAAAAAAAATTGTCAGGTATATTTTAATCTTTTTTCACTCTTTTAATTCATATACTATGTCATTTTGGACTTATGTCTTACTTACCATAACCTCTTTATTCCCTCTCATTCTCTCAAAATCAATTTTTTCTCTCCGAAGTTTCTCTCCCAAGGCAAGATCAAGGCTCCAAAGCTTGAAGTCTTCTTCTCCAAATTTCAATTACGGTTTAAATCAAGGTATGTGTGTAACACCCCTCAAAATGAAGTAGGATAAAGTAGAGCCTCACATGGGTATTATGCATTAATAACTTGTTAAAATAATGAGGAATAACCTTTTAAGTCAGTTTTAAAGAGTTTGGAAGTCAAACGTCAAGGGACGACCAAGACGTTCGGAAACTAGTCTTTTACGTGTTGGTGTGTTCTAGTATGTTGTTCATGTTTTTA
>JAJOOO010000410.1:0-59023 GCA_029582685.1 Solanum piurae | reverse complement strand
TATGATGATCAATATGTTGAATATGCTTGTATCTTATGCTTTTACACTAATTTCATGATGAACTTTAAACTTGGTAAAGTGCATACATTTTAACTAAAATGTCCTTTTTAGCATATTTCAAGGATTTTATGCATGGCTATCATACTTAGTGCATTTTTGTACTAACCTATATTTCTTCTACATTTTTTTACAAAGTGTAGGTTCCAGCGTTTGAGGTGATCTTTCTTCTTGTTCAAAGCTTGGATTGACTATTCTCCTTGCTTTTGGTGAGTCCTCATGGTTCGAGGACGGATGTTGATTTTCTAGTTCTTCTTCTTGTACTTTCATTTGAGAACTATGTTGTATTAGATTTTTGGATTTCTATTGTAAGGCATGTGTCCCTATTTGAGACTTCGATTGTAATAGATGGCTAAATGAGACAATGTCTAGACTTCCGCTTTGCTTTTATGAAAACTTCTTAAGACTTGAAATGTGTTTTTACTTTTTATTATTCTTTACCTATGTGATGATATGCTAAGTGGCTTACATAGTGGCTTTAGGGGTGTTATGTGCCATGTTACGTCTAGGGGGTAACCTTGGTTCGTGACATTGTAACACCTCGCTTTATTAAAGAACTAGAAAGACTTAGGATTGGAAATAAACCATTTTTGGAAATAATCAAATTTGCAAAGTTTGACACAGTAAACCTAAGTATGAGTTTTGGGTCAACTTAAAACAACAATAACTCTCAATATAGGATTAGTTAGGTGTTCCATAAGATGGAAAATGAAATATCTTTGAATTATCTTTCCAACTCCACCGAGTTTTCTCAGTTTCGAGTTCGTATGAGGGAGATATGTCCATTCGAAGTTGGGCTGTCTAGATAAGGAAAGTCAAATCCGTATTTTAGAAGGGTATTATGGTCTTTTCACTATCCAGTTAATTAAATTCATTTTTGGTAATTAAGTTGGGGACAAAATTGATTGGATTCAGTTTACGCTTTATAAATATAAGTTAGGGTTTTGAGAGAAGAGAAAAGAGGAGAGGATCAAGGCATTCGTCGAGGTTCTTGCATTTGGTTGCGGATTTTTGCCACAGGTTTAATCCCTAAGAGGTATGTAAGCTTCCATAGTGTTGGGTTTGTTCACCCACATGTCAATCATGTTATTTTCAGCGAAATTCATTCTTGAAGTTGAAAGATTAGAGTTTTTTATGAGTTCTTGAGAAGTGTTCTTGAAGTTCATCCTAAATCTTGTTGTGTTGGGGTTTTGATTATTTCTTGAGATGAAAGTGAGTGTTTTGAGGGCTGTATTGAGTAGATTAAAGTGTACTTATGTTAAGTAATCGATCCAAGTGATTGGAGAGGAAACCGTTCGATTCTAGGCGAGTTAGGGTGAGAAAACGAGCAAAGAAATTCATCGGATTTTTTGGGTTGGGGCCTGGCCTGTTGCGCTAGCCAGTGCGCCCCAAATTATGTTCTGAAGTTTAAGGGCTGGCACCCTGCCCCATCTAGATTGCAGTCGGTTGCTCGGTTTGAGTTGTTCTGAAGGGTACCTTCACTCCTTTTCGATTCTAGCTATTCTAAGCTACTTCTAAATACATAGAAATCATTCATAACATGATCATAACCTTGAATTCATAATTCAAATTCAAGGTAGAGTTAAGAGTTAAGAGTTAAGTTTTGAGAATTTTTCGAACATTCTAAGAAAGTCCCTTTGAGTGCTTTTGTGGAATCTTCTACAACTTCTAGTAACTTATTTCAAGACTCGAGTAAGTGAGCATGAGAGTGAGGAGAATGTATTCATGAGTCTATACTATCACCTAGATCCTTCATATCGTGAACCATAACTCTTGAATTCATAATTCACATTCAAGAAAGAGTTAAGAGTAAAGTCCAAGAGAGTATTTGAGTTCAATTGTGAATCCTTTGAGATCAACTATCGATTTGAGCTAAGTTTTGAGGAAGTAAGTACGAGAGTGAGAAGAGTCATATACATGAGTTCCATGTTGTTATGTAGACCCTCGATCCGAGTCGTTCATGTCCATAAATTCTACATGAAACTTCATAAATTGAGCACCTTTGAGAGGAGTAGTATATTCAAGTTCTATGTCTTAAGTATTGAGTTCCTAACCCTTCTGAGATTATATTCCTAATCATGGAACTATTACATGTACCCATGAAGTCCTTAAGTTGAGTAGTTCATGCCCATAATTCCACATGAACAATATGAGTAGAGAAATCCTGAGATGATGAGTATCATTAAGTCCTTGAGTTGAGTTGTTCATGCTCATAATTCCGCATGAACGTTATGAGTTGAGAATTCTTGAAATGAGTAGTATCATTGAAGTTCTTTAGTTCTG
Organism: Solanum piurae; assembly: GCA_029582685.1. Classification (NCBI taxonomy): domain Eukaryota; kingdom Viridiplantae; phylum Streptophyta; class Magnoliopsida; order Solanales; family Solanaceae; genus Solanum; species Solanum piurae. The sequence goes on along the minus strand of JAJOOO010000410.1, from coordinate 56,683 downwards.
AGTTGTTGAGTTTTGAGTGTCTAGTTCTTTGTATGGTTATTGAAAACCTTGAATTGAGTCATTCATGTCCATCATTCGGCATGAACCCTATTTTGAGAAGTCTTTTACAACTTTTTCTAAACTTGTTTTAAGACTTGAGCACTTGAGTTGAGAAAGAGTAGAGTTGAGTTCATTTTTCTTAAAATGATATATGAGAACTCAATATTCCCAAGAGTAAATGTTTTCACATTTAAAAGAGGAGGAAACTGAGATTTCTAAAGGAGTTTTGAGCAATTGAGTAACATCTCTTTTTAGAGAAAGATTTTGAGTAATAATCTTAAACCACAGAAAGAATTATGTTTAAAAACATATGAGCTGGGTATATTTTGGGAGTAGTATTAAGCACTGATATGGGGATGAGTTTAGATACCTCAAGTCTCCATAAACCATGTAACCAACTTGGGTAGAAAGGGTCATACTTTTTAGATGATTCCTTAGTATTTTTTAGCACAGACTAGTGGATCCACTTAGTTGAGAGGTCTTATACCTTGGCAAAGTATAGGACATTTCTGGCAGCATGGGCGAGATATTGTATCATCACATAGCTCATAGTGATGGTTGTCGACTAGAGAAACTCCCACAGAGTTATATTGTATTTTTATATACGCATTGAGTATTATTGTATTTTTCAATACATTGAGTTGCTATCTAATGTTTTACAACTTTCCATAAATATTGCATCTTTTACTATTGCTTTAACCTTGAGTATCATGAGTTGAGTATTTCAAGTTGAGTATCTTGAGTTGAATATCTTATTCTTGAGTACTTCTGAGTTGAGTAAGTTTGAGTAGTTTTGAGTATCATTGAGTATTCCTTGAGTTGAGTAAGTTTGAAAAGAGGTAATATGTTTCCTTTTTATCAAGTTCAAGTTTATGTTATGCTTTAGATTTCCCCTTACATGCTCATACATTCCACGTACTGAGCCATTTGGTTTGCATGATTTCATGATGCAGATATAGGTATTCAGGGTCATCAACAGGAGCTTCGTTGATACCACATGGAGTTCGAGTTAGCTATTGTGAGTCGCCTTGCTTCCGAAGAGTTTCACTTTTACTTTCTGTTATATTAGTTGTTAGGATGTCGTGGGTCTTGTCCCAACTTCCATCTTTGTCATTTAGAGGCTTCATAGATAGACAATAGAGTTTCAGAAGTCTGTTCATTTATTTTGTTAAATGTTTTAAAGACTTAAGTTGCATATTTTATGGCGAGTTGAATTATTTATTTTTATTCAGAGTTTATCATTTGAGTTAAAGCTTTGTAATTGAGTTTCATGAATTTTTATTCAGTTTTTAGCTTTGTATTCTTGAGTTAGTCTTCCGCTTGAAGTCAGTCAGGATGAAGGTTTTCTTGGGGACTAGAAATGGTTCGCGAATGCCACCACATCCATGGTGTAGGCTCGGGTCGTGACATAACTGATATCCCATTGGAAAATTTGAAAAACCAACACGTAATTGAGATTTCAACTGAAATAGCCAACCTAAAACTAGTTGATGTTGTACCCAATTGGTATACATTTGTTATCTAACTGATATCCAATTGGAAAAATTGAATAAAACAACATGTAATTGAGATTTCAACCAAATTAGTCAGCCTAAAACTAGTTAATTGTGTACCCAATTGGTATACATTTGGTATCAAACTGATATGCCATTGGAAAAATTGAAAAAACATGTAATTGAGATTTGAACTGAATTAGTCTGCCTAATACAAGCTAATTTTACATCCAAATGGTATACATTTGGTATCCAACTGATTTCCCATTGGGAAAATTTAAAAAACAACAAGTAATTGAAATTTCAACTAAATTAGTCAGCCTAAAACAAGTTAATATTGTATCCAATTGGTATACATTTGGTATCCAACAGATATCCCATTGAAAAAAATTGAAAAACCAACATGTAATTGAGATTTCAACCAAATTAGACAACCTAAAACAAGTTAATGTTGTATCCAATTGGTATCCAACAGATATGCCACTGGAAAATGAAAAAACAAAATGTAATTGATATGTCAACCAAATTAGACAATCTAAAACAAGTTAATGTTGTATCCAATTTGTATACACTTGGTATCCATCCAACTTGAAATTTTAGAACCAAGACTAGAATTAAAAAGTTAAAATTGGTATCCAACTGGTATAAATCTGGGAAGAATAAATCTGACAATGTAAAACAATGCATATTATATATTGTTTTCAAAAACTGTAGCAAAAGTAATATACATCATCCAAAAATCAAAACATTCAATAATTAAAAGGAAAATTACCTAACTACACAATCTTTCTTTCCATATTCTCTAAAATTCTCTACCATTTCATAATATTACAAAAATCCCTATTTTCCTTTCCTTCTCTCATTTTTCGTAATTGATATGTCAACCAAATTAGAGAATCTAAAACAAGTTAATGTTGTATCCAATTTGTATACACTTGGTATCCAACTTGAAATTTTAGAACAAAGACTAAAATTAAAAATGTATAAAATTGGTATCCAACTGGTATACATCTGGGAAGAATAAATCTGACAATGTAAAACAATGCATATTATATATTGTTGTCAAAAACTGTAGAAAAAGAAATATACATCATCCAAAAATCAAAACATGTAATAATTAAAAAGAAAATTACCTAACTACACAATCTTTCTTTTCGTATTCTCTAAAATTCTCTACCATTTCAAAATATTACAAAAATCCCTATTTTCCTTTCCTTCTCTCCTTTTCAAGATACATAAGTGACAACCATCTAACCCAGTGATTGTTTTTTCCTATTTTCACGCCTGAAATTACTCCCACAGATCAGCAGTTGCCTTTATCACTCCATTTTTGAATTTTAAATTTATTCTCTCTCCAGTTCATCCATTTCTAGTTCCTAAAGAGGTAGAACCATTTCTTTATCATTTTTTTCTTTTTAGTTCTTTAAATATCATTTAAAAATAATTTTTTTTCATGAAAATAGATATAAACAACTAAACGAATCATTAATCGTGAAAATTTGAGAGAAAAAAAGTCAAAAAAGGATGTGTGCTCGAGTTCTAAATCTACAGTTGGAAAAACGCCCAAAAAATAGAGAGGAAAAAGTTGCACGACCATCACTATGAAACTTGCAAAAAAATTCAATGTATAGCAGATGATGGAGCAGGTCTATTTGGCTTATGCTGGAAAGATGACCGGTTCACATTATTCTTCTGATGTTCGGACTCATTTCCTGTTGTCTTAGCTTTCTTATTTCAAAACTCTTCTCTATCTCTCAGCTTATCCTCCTCAACCTGTTGCACATGGATCATCAGCCTTGCTATGTCCATATCTCCTATCAGCATAGCTGTTTTTCCCTCCTTAGTTGATAGGCGATACAACCCAGAAACAAACAAACTCATTCTACTCCTCATATCAGCAATCATCTCCGGAGCATAATGGGACAGAGGGTGAACTTGAGGCTGTAGTCATGGACATTCATAGATTCCTGTTTGAAGTTAAGGAATTCGCTTACCTTTGCCTCTCTCAGTTCAGGGGGAAAGAAACGCCTCAAGAAGTCCTCATCAAACACAAGCAAGCTCATAATTAGTGCACCTTCAACTTTACTCTTCTTTCATTGGTCGAACCACACTCTAGCAACACCCTTCAGTTGGTATGCAACTAGTTCCACTCGCTCAGCATCAACAACATGCATCACCTCAAACACTTTCTGCAACTCTTCCATATTTTTTTCCGAATCCTCAGTGACACTTGAACCGGTGAAGTCTGGAGGATTCATCCTTAAGAACTCCCGGATCCTGGACGTATCAACCACATCTTGTCGACCCTCTCTCTGTTGCCTAGCTTTGTTGGTCACAACTTGACTCAACATCTGGATAGCTTCCCCAAACTCATTGTTAGTGACCTCTCCTTGGGTTGCACTTCAGGTGCATTAGGGACCCCTTGATCCTCAGGATCAACATTCCTCCTAGCGGGATGAGCTCATACAGCTCTTCGTGGAGGCATGATCTAAAATATATGCACAAGCACAAATTAGAAAGAAACTTTATAGAAATAAACTCTATCGCACGAAAAGAGTATGAAAGAAGTGAGATAGTTCCTAAATGTTGTAGCCTCCTAATTATAGATGTGGCACGCTTCACACAGATAACTAGGACTCTACAGACGACTTCATAGACACCATAGGATTCTTGAACTCTGTGCTCTGATATCAAGTTTGTCACACCCCGAGCTTACAACCTGGACGTGGCCGACACTCGAGAACCATTGCTGGCCCCAAACGAATTATTGGCCTAGCTCAACTCTCACCAGAAGACTTACTCATGATAAAATAAACTCAAAAGAAAACATTACTCAATGTCTCGAATAAATACTCAGAATATTTTAGAAATAAAATATTCAACTAGCCAAAGAGGTAACTCAAGTCTTTAAACACGAACAACTGAAGATGAAAAAGACTAACGAACTACTAATGTCTATCTATCTATGAAGCCTCTAATACTATGAGGGATGTCAGGACAAGACCCCCGATCATCCTAACAAAACTGAAATAACATGACAGAAACAAATGAGGGATCCTCCAAAAGCAAGAAGGCTCACCAAAGCTAGCTTAAATTGTAGGTGGTATCAACAAATCGCCTGTTGATAACCTTGATCTCCTGTATCTGCATCATAAAATGATGCAAGACAAATGACATCAGTACATTGAATGTATGAGCATGTAAGGGGGAAACTAAAGCATGACATAAGCTTGAAGTGAAACTGAAGAAACAACTTACCTCGTCTCAACTCAACTCAATCTTGACTCATTTCAATATAAAGCAGTGATAAAGATGCAATATAATGAAAAAAATTTAAAACAGTAAATAAAAACTCAATGTATTGAAAAATACAATATAACTCAGTTTGTATGTAAAAATATAAAATAAACTCTGTTTGGGAGATTCTCTAACCGACAACCATCACTATGAGCTATATGATGATACAACGTCTAGTCCATGCTGTCAGAACTATCCTATACCTTGATGGGGTATAGGACTCCTCAACTAAGTGGATCCACTAGTCTATGCTAAAAATCAATAAGGAATCATCTAAAAAGTATGACCATTTCTACCCACATTGGCTACAAGAGGCTGTGAGTTGTTAGAAATCTTCCCCATATCGGTGCTCAATATACTACTTCCAAAATATAACTTAGCTTATATGTTTTAAAGAAAACATTTCATCTTCCTTAACTTTGAGATTGTTACTCAAAAGGCTTCTCTGAAAATAGATAGTACTCAAAACTGCTCATCAACTCTGTTGGAAATCGGTGTTTCCCCTGATCTTAAATGTAAAAACATTTGCTCTTGGGAATACTTAGTTACCCTATATCATTTTAAAGAAAATGAACTCAACTCTAATATTCCTCAAACTCAATTGCTCAAGTCTTAAGACAAGTTTAAAGAGGTTTGCAAAAGACTCGAAAGAACTCTCAGGACTTGACTCTTAACTCTAACTTGAATTTGAATTATGAATTCAAGTGTTATGATTTGTGTTATGCAAGACCTCTTAATTAATAAGTGGGTTTTAGATAGTTGATAAATAAGAAATGAGTGAAAATACTGTCAAGGGAGCAATCGCGACGCGGAGAAGGTGTAATTTATTTGGTCGTGAAATAATTTTTGAGACATTGGAGTTCGTGCTCTCTCTGCGATGCAGAGAGAGAGGAAACTCTCTGGGGGAACAAGTCTGCGATGCGGACCTGGGCAATTATTCGTTTCCGATCTTTTCTTCCTCTCCCAAACTCAATTCAACTCATACCCACTGAAATTCTAAGGTTAAAACTCTCGAATTCTTATAACCCAGAACAATCTCAGCAAAATCCATACAAGAAACTATCAATTTACTCAACTCATTCATAATTCTAAACTCAAGAACTCAAGAAGAACTTCATTATCAAAGAACGAAACTCAAACTTCAAGAAACTTATAAAAAATTCATCAAGAACTCAAATATACTCAATCTTGAAGATGAAATTCGAATATGTAAATCATGATTGACGTGTGGGTGAACAAACCCAACACTATGAAAGATTACATACCTTAATTTAATGAAAATCCTCGACAAATCTCACGAATCCTGAAGAACGCCTTGAACCTTTCCTCTTTTCGCTTCTTGAACTCTCTTCTAAAACCTTAAGCGTAAATTAGAATTTGTAAAACTGAGCCAAATCAGATTTGACCCCAAATTATTCACTAATTTTGTTTAATCTGAAGGGGTAAGGAAAATATTAAAATACCCTTCATATTTTTGGGTAACTTTCCTTAACTGGACAGGAATATTTCCAATGGTCATATCTCCCTCATCTGAACTCAAAACTTAGCAAACTTGGTTGCGTTGGAAAGATAATTACATTACCTTTCATTTGATATCTTATGGGCCACCTAACTCATCCTTTACTAAAAGTTATGGTCATTTGAAGTTGACCAAAAACTCACAACTTAAGCATAACTTGCAAAATTCTCAATTTGGCTCTTTCCAAATTAGTTCTTTCTAAATTTAGATCTTTATAACACTGGATGTTACAATTAAGTTGTATTAATTTAATGGGATAGTGACTTAAAAATTATTTTTTAGAGGTCAATTGGAAAACATGTAAGAAATTGTATTATTTTTTTATTAAACAATTTCATTTACTATCTTGAATATTTTAGTAGTCTTAAAGAAATTATCTTAATAAATGGTATTCTATCACTCTTTTAACATATAAAAAGTTAAAAATAACTTTGAACCCACATAAAAGCACATATACCCGCAAACCGCCCCGCCCCGCCCCGCCCAACCTTAAACCTCCCCCTGCCCCGCATACCCTTAAACCCACCCTGCCCTGCCCCATTTCCATCCCTATGTATAATTAATGCTTGCATTATTTATACATTTTATTGTGTATTAAGGTGTGTATTGTTAATATCATGGATTTTTAGGTATTAGAAATGCAATGAAATTAATGCATGCATTAGCATGATTAAAGACCTAATTGCATGCCCCTCAAAACCCTTTTTACATCTGTTCTACCATAATAGTGGGTAGTATCTTTGTAAATAATTTTTTTCTGCAATAGATGTTATTTTTAATGCATCAAACCAGACAATGGATAAAAATAACCTATGTATATATAATTAATGCAAGCACAACTAATATATGCATTGCTAATGTAATCATTACTAATATATTATGTTTAACATTATTCCTATACACTCTACCAAACGACCCCATAGTGTTTATATACCCCATCATCTAAAAAATAGTGCGTGTTTCTCATTTTCATTAACACAATTATATTCACTGAATTAAAAAAAAATCAATCTAAAATTGATTTTAGGGAAAAGGGATAAATATACCCCTGAACTTTAAAAATGGTATATGAATACCCTCTGTTATACTATTGAGACACTAGCGTCCCTGCCGTCCAAAAAGTGGAACATTTATATCCTTTACACTAACGGACGAACATGTGGCAACATCTTAAAATTTACCCTATTTTATTTTATTTTATTTTTCACCTACAAAACTAAAAACCCACCTAACTATCTATTTACATGACCCGAATTAAGCACCTTGACCCAATCTAAAACTTCTTTAGAGTGTATTCTTGAAGCCCTCCATCCCGTCATCATCTCTTTTCTTATTCTCAATAATCAAGATCTCATCCATGGTGAAAAATCACTCCGCTAGAGAAACCCATTTCGTAACATCAGATCCAATTCATTCAGTGGTCGAATAATTGATGACAAATTGAAATTCACAAATAACACCAAATCCAAATTACAACACAATCTCAACTGAGATTACAACTACACCATCTCTTTTCAGCAAATATTTACATCCCTAAATTAGATATCAAATTTATTTCCAAATTACATTATTTAATCTGGAAATGTAAAACATTTACACATAAACATATTACACAAGACTCTTTATCAACCAATAACCACATATCAAAATTAAAATCTCAATACTACATCACATAAGAAAATTTCAACAGGATTTAGAGCTCAGATCACATATCATATACTAAGAAATCCATTCGCAACTGGAAAAAAAGGAAAGAGAGAAATGACCGGAAGCCATCGGAATGGGGTATCAGTAAGATTTTAATTTTAACTTGAAGAAATGAGAACTTTTTGTTTGGAAGAAGATAAGGAAACTAAAGTTTAGTATTGATCAGCTAATGAATCAAATGGCAGCGACAGAGGTGGTGTAGGATTGATCGAGAATTTGGGAGATTTTGATTTGGGTATATTATTAGGATGTTAGTGAGTGGGTGGGTATAGAATATTTGGGTGTTTTTTTTTTATTAATTCGGGTGGGTTTTTTATTTTTTGGGTTAAATTTGATAAAATATCGAGTAGAAGCACCGGATGATCCCACGTGTCCGTCCGTTAGTGTGAAGGATATAAATGTTCCACTTTTTGGACGGCAGGGACACTAGTGTCCCAATAGTATAACGGAGGGTATTCATATACCATTTTTTAAAGTTCGGGAGTATATTTGTCCTTTTCCCCTTATTTTTAATTCAAAAAATTTCATATGATTTTAAAAAATTACCTCACCCTTTTTTCTTATCCTTTCGTACCCTACCAAATGAAGAAAAGATTATCATAACTGGATTTGGACCGCGAATAAAAGAGAGATTCAATTATTTTTTTGTTTCATTGACTCAGGTCAGAGGAGTAAAATAAATGAGTGCGATGGTTTTTAAAAATTACGTGATATTAAAAAAACTAATTCTATCATTTTCTTAGAATTAATTTTTTTAAAGTATCGCTGCACGGGCTGAGATTTCCCCAAAATTAATTTTTTTTAAAAACAATAATCGCTGCTTTGGTAGCTATTTCCCCAAAAATATTTTTAAAAAAATAAAAGAATCGCTAGTGGGACAGTGATTTTCTCAAAATAATTTATTTTTAAAAAAACCCGCTTTTGGGACAGCGATTTCATAAGAAAAAAATTATCTTATATTTTCATGATCATTTACTTTACTGGCTCTAGACAAATAAATTATTCTTCTTAGTCAAAAGTTCAATCACCCTATTAAAAAATTTAACTTTTATCATTTATCTAAAATAGTTCAAACTTTAGATTGTTTTGTTTATTCAAAACAAAATGGATAATAAAGTGAGAGTGAATTTATATTGGGGTGGTAATATTGTACATGAAGGTGGTTTTATACGATATAATCGATGTCTGGTAATAGTTCAAATATTTCTTTTGTCTCTTAAATATGATCGTTTGCAGCTCTTATTAAGGGAGAAAATGGAGATAAATGATCTGGAAGATGTAATTGTTATTACTGGGAGATCCAACTTATTTTACATCTGATGGGCATCCAATGTATGAAGAGACATGCATTTAGAATGATGATTCATTATCTAAATTTCTTCGTGGTGTTGAAAGTTTTGATGATCAAATTAATGTAAGGACGCTTCATATGTATGTATCAACTGAGCATTGTCCTATTGATCAAGAACCTACATATATTGAATTTGATCTTCGTGTTACTACATATTCAAATTTAAATATTAATTCTTCAAGGAATACAGTCCCAGAACAAAGAGTGGCAGAAGTGAAAGACAATCACAATATGAAGGTTTTGATTGGAGTGTGCCTGATTACAATATGGGGGAGCCTAGAAATGCTTCCATGCACTTTGATAATTTGAATCCGAGTGATAGACATCATTCTTTTCTACCAGAGTCAATTGATATGTAAATAAAGTGATATTTCCTTTTTTATTAAATTAAAAAATTATTTTAATATGTAATATATTTATATTACTATATTTTATAGGTGTGACCAATTTCAAGATGCAGTGAATTATTGTGCACAAATTGTGAACAACAATGTTATGGGTGATGAACGAGTTGGTGAGTAGCATAGTGATGAACCTTTGGAGCATGAATTAACAAACAATGATGAAATGTCTGAGGATGATGATGATGATGATGATGTAGATAATGCACCTAATGCACCCGTTGAAGATCAAAGTGTTAATCATGATTCTACTATGATTCCATACTTAGATCACACTGAAGAACTGCAGAAGATTTTATCTATACAAGAAATGATGGTTTTATCCGAACTGCACTTTGGAATCCAAAGAATCCTAAATATATTCAGTCAGATTCGATTGTTGCAAACTTAACTTTTTGTAGCATTTTTATTTTATTTTATATTGATTAATCTAATTCGTATATGCAACTAGGTTTGAAATTTATGAATAAGAAGCAAATGAAATATGATGTAAGAGCATATAGTCTTACAATAAAAAAATAATTTCTTTGTGATCAATCCAAGAGTAAAAGTTGGAGAGTTATTTGCAAGCGTCATGAGTTAGGGTGTAATTGGATGATTCGCTTTAGAGAGATTTCAAGTGGTATGTGGAAGGCAGGAAAAATGATTGAATCGCATACTTGTCTTAAGATAACAATAAGGAGGATCATTTGAATTTGAATAGTACCATGTGTCACTCCCCGAGCCTACCCATCGCTGGTCTCCAAGCGAACCCTGACCTAACTGACTACTTAGCAGAAGACTTACTCAAATAGTAATAGGAACTTTAATTTCATAATTAAACTTAAAATGTCTCAACTATAACTTAAGTCAATGAACTTCTGGAAATACTTAATAAAACATAAGTAACTGTCTCAAGATCACAAAACATCAATAAGGAAAATAATGAGAGACTCCTAAACTTTTAACTATCTATAAAGCCTCTAATACTAAGATAGAGATCGGGATAGAACCCACGACAACTTAACAAATGCAGGAAATACGTGTGAAGCCCTCCGAAAGCAAGGAGGTTCACCAAAGCTAGTTGAAATGGAAGTGGTATCAACGAAATGCCGATTGATGACCTTGAGCACCTGTAAATGAATCGTAAAAAGATGCAGGTTGAATGGCGTCAGTATATTGAATGTACGAGCATGTAAGGGGAAACTAAAAGCATAAACAACTGAAATGATAAGACTATAAGACATACTAACCTCAACTCAACTCCAATACAAAAGAAACAATAATATATGCAATATTTAAAACATTATAAAACAAGAGATATAAACTCAATGATGTATAAAAATACAATAAGATACTCTTTACTCTTATTTGTGAGATTCTCTAACCAACAACCATTACTATGAGCTATGTGATGATAAGTCATCTCACCCACGCTGCTAGAACTATCAAATCCCTTACTGGGGTATAGAACACCTCAACTAAGTGGATCCACTAAGCTATGTTTAAAAGAAACAAAGATTCATCTAATAAATACGATCATTTAGCCATGTTCTCTACATGGTTTATGAGGAATGTGAGTTGTCTGAACTCATCCTCATATCGGTGCTCAACTATACTCCCAGTAAATATATACTCATGCTCAATATTAAAACATTCTCTTTCTCAGTTTGAGGTAATTACTCAAAAGATCTTCTTAAAAGAGGTAATAATCTGAAATGTCTTTGAACTCATAAACTCATTTAGAAATCCAAGTTTCTCTCTTTTAAATGTAAACATATTACTTTTTGGAATAATCAGTTCCCTTATATCATTTCTCAAACATGTATACAACTATTCTCATTTTTCATTTTTAGTTTCTCAAAACTTAGTTCAAAACTATAGTTGATTACAAAATAATCCTTAAAATGACTCAAAAGACCTCTTGAACTTTCCTCTTAAACTCATTTTAATTCGGAATGTACATTAAGACATATGATTTGAACATGTAGGAATTCTCAAAGATGAATGAATTGTATAGAAGCTAATACTAAGGAGAGAACATAGTCACGAGTCAAATGAATACGTTAGGAATGAAACACATAAGGAAAAAGGTCAAGCGACACTGGTGCACTGCTAGCGCGGGGCACCAGGTCCCAATTACTGAATGCCAAGTTTGGTACCTTCCTGGCGCGCCGCCCCACACCCCTGCCTGGAAAATCTGACAAATTTTCAAGCTCAATTTTATGGTCCCAACTTGTTTAGAATCGAGTAATTCCTTCTAAACTCTTCTTGATTCTCAAACCCAACAGGAATACATAAGGGATTCCATACAAACCTCTTAGGAAATAGAAATTCTACCAAAGATCACAACACGAAAGAATTCACAACCTCTATTGTTCAAGAATCGAACCAAAAATCAAGAAACCACTCAAGAACTCTTTGAATACATGATTTCATGGATAATTCAGACGTATGGTGCGAGGATGAACAAGTCCATCACTATGAGAAGTCTTACATACCTGAAATAAACAATGTTCTTGGTGAAATCCTCAGTTCTTGAAAGAATGCTTGAAACCCTACCCCTTTCTCCTCTTGAAACCTATCTCTAATTCTCTAAGTGTTTAGGAACGACAAAGAGTGGTTTAGAATCTGATTAGACCCTTAACTAGGTGATGAAAATGTGTTAATCCTAGTGGGAAAAGGAAAATACCAAAATACCCTTTTCTAAAATGAATGAGATGCCTTAAATAGAGAGGTTTTACTCAAACATGCATAACTTTTTACTCCGAGCTCGAAATTAAGCAAACCTGGCAGCGTTGGAAAGAGGACTCAAAGACCTTCAATTTTGTAGGTCATGGGAACATTCATCCTCGAATGAGATCAAAACAAGCAATACAAGGTAGAGAAATATCTAACCACCCAACTCAAGCCCAAAATATGCAAATAACACAAATTCAACATATCAACTTAAAGAGTACTTTACAAAGAGTTAGTACCTTGGTCTGGACTGATTTAGAAAGAAAGAGGTGAGGGTACCTTTTCTTCATATCCTCCTCAGCCTCCCAAGTAGCTTCCTCAACATATTGATTCCTCCATAAGACCTTGACTGATGCAACTTCTTTGCTTCTCAACTTGCGAACCTAACGATCAAGAATCTGAACGTGCATTTCCTCATAAGATAGACTGTCCTTGGTACCAATATTCTTGGTAGGTACAATAAGGGAAGGATCGCCAAAACACTTATTTAGCATGGATATGTGAAACACCGGATAAACTGCTTCTAATTCTGAAGGTAGCTCCAACTCATAAACTACGTTTGCCAACTCTCTTGGATATATAAGGGACCGAGTTTCCCTTTTTTACCAAATGTCATAACACCCTTCATGGGTTAAACCTTTAAGTAGACCCAATTATCAACCTGAAATTCTAAGTCTCTCCATTTATCATCGGTATAAGATTTCTGAAGACTTTGCGCTGTTTTTAGCCTTCCCTGAATAATATTCAATTTCTCCATGGCTTGATGAACCAAGTTTGTCCTTATCAACTCAACTTCACCAACCTCAAACCAACCAATAGGTGATCTACATCTTCGCCCATAAAGAGCCTCATAGGGGGAATTTGAATACTGGAGTGATAACTATTATTATATACAAACTCTACGTGGGGCAATTGGTCATCCCAATTAATCTTGAAATCCATGACACATGCCCTCAACATATCCTCTAGGGTATGAATTGTTCGTTGTTCTTGGTCATTCGTCTGAGGATGAAAAGTAGTACTAAGGTTCACCTTCAAACCCAAACCTTTTTTAAAAGACTTCCAAAATTGAGTGGTAAATTATGCACCCTTATCTAAAATGATAGTCACATGAACTTCATAAAGTTGAACTATCTCTTGAATGTATGATATGGCATAATCTTATGTTGAATTTGTAGTCTTTAACGACAAGAAATGGGTTGACTTAGTCATCTGATCTACAATCATCCAAATCAAATTATGTTGCCTGCGAGATCGTGGCAAGCTAGTAATGAAGTCCATATTAATCATCTCCCACTTCTATTCTGGAAGAGCTATGTTCTGAGCCGCACCACCGAGCCTTTAGTGTTCTACCTTGACTTGTTGGCCATTTGGGCACTTAGCAACGAACTCTGCAATGCACCTCTTCATACTACTCCACTAATAGACTTCTCTCAAACCATGGTACTTCTTTTTGGAACCAGGATGGATTGAATATATAGAACTATGAGTTTCTGCCATGATCCTCTCTTGGAGCTCATCCACCTTTTGTACACACAATATCCCCCTTGTTCAAAATCCATAACCTTTTGCTTATGAACATTTGCCTTTAGTTCAATTAAAAGAAGGTCTTTATCTTGTTTCTGCTTTACTTCAGACACTAGTGATGATTCCTCCCCATTTATCACCACAACTCTACCTTCACTGGAATCTAACAGACGAACTCCCAAACGGGCAAGTCTATGAACTTCCTTAGTAAATTATTTCTTGCCTTCCTTAACATGAGCAGTACTCCCTATGGACAACCTTCTTAAAGCATCAACAACAACATTAGCCTTACCTGGGTGATAGAGGATACTTATGTCGTAATCCTTGAGCAAGTATAACCACCTCCTTTGTCTGAGATTAAGCTTCTTCTAGCTGAAAACATACTGGAGACTCTTGTGGTCGGTGAACACATCCACATGAACACCATAAAAATAGTAACGCCATATTTTTAAAGCAAATACTACCGCTGCCAACTCGAGATCATAAGTCGGGTAATTCTTCTCGTCAATCTTAAGTTGTTTGGAGTCATAGGCAATAACCTTACCATTTTGCATTAATACACAACTAATTCTAAATCTGGACGCATCACAGTAAACAACAAAGTCTTTTGTACCCTCTAGTAGGGTCAAACTGGAGTAGTAGCTAATCAAGTTTTCAATTTTGGAAAGCTCTTCTCACCAACTTCAGACCATTGAAACTTAGTCGTTTACTGAGTCAACTTAGTCAACGGGGATGAAATAAATGAGAACCCCTCGACGAACCTTCTATAGTAACCAGCCAACCCAAAGAAACTCCTTATATCAGTTGGAGAGGTGGGTCTGGCCCAATTTTGCACTGCTTTAATCTTCAGGGAGTCAACTCGAATCCATTCACCAGATACAATATGGCCTAAGAACTCCACAGATCTTGAATCCATTCACCAGATACAATATGGCCTAAGAACACCATAGACTCAAGCTAGAGCTCACACTTAGAAAATTTGGCATAATACTCTTAATCTATGAGAGTCTGGAGGACTATTTTGAGATGGTTAGCATGATCCTCCTAATTCCTTGAATAAATATGTATGTCATTAATAAATACGATAACAAACATGTCAAGATAAGGCTTAAATACTATGTTCATAAGATCCATGAACTCTGCAAGAGCATTAGTCAAACCAAAAGACATCACAAAGAACTCATAGTGACCATAACGGGTCTTGAATGTTGTCTTCAGGATGTCACTTTCTCTTACTCTCAACTGATGATAGCCCGATCTGATGTTTATCTTAGAGAAGCAAGTGACACCCTGAAGTTAGTCGAAAGGTCACCAATTATTGAAAGTGGATACTTATTCTTTATGGTGACCTTGTTCAACTGGTGGTAATCGATATATATTCTAAAGGAACTATCTTTATTCCTCACGAATAAGACCGTAGCGCCCAAAGGTGAGACACTATATCAGATGAAAACCTTATCAAGATATCTCTCTATTGCTCTTTTAAATCTTTTAACTTAGTTGGAGACATTCTTTATGACGAAATAAAGATAGGTTGAGTATCCATAAAAATGTCTATACCAAAGTCTATCTCTCTCTAAGAAGGGACTCTGGGAAGATCCTATGGAAAGACCTCTGGAAACTCGCTCACAACTAGAATAGACTGAATAGGCGGTGTCTCAACACTAGAGCCATTAACTAGGAGTAAGTGATAAATGCACCCCTTAGAGACTAACTTTCTGGCCTTAAGTTGTGAAATGAAATGACCCTTAGGCATTGTTGAACCATTTCTCCATTCTAAAACTAGCTCATTAGGAAAATGAAACTTAACTATTCGAGTTCTACAATCAATTGAGGCGTAACAAGCATGAAGTCTGATCATCCTATAATAACATCAAAGTCCACCATGTATAGCTCAACTAAGTCAGCCACGGTGTCCTTATGATTGACAGAGATGGTACATCATGATAAACTCTTTCTTCTAGAATCGACTCACCAAGAGATGTGGAAGCATTGAAGGGCTCAAGAAATTATTCAGGGACAATATCAAACTGCATGGCTAGGGAGTCACAAAAGATAGACTTGCACCTGTATTAGTTAAGGCATAGACATCAAAAGTAAAGACTTTAAGCATACCACTGACAACATCTGGTGAGTTATCCTGATCCTGGTGAATAGTTATAAAATACAGATGGTTTGCTCCTCTTCATGTCCCTGAAATAGCTCCTCTTCGAGTAGATCTGTCTGTCTGGGCGACTGAAGAAGATTGGGCTCTGTTGCCCTCATTACCCTTCTTTTTCTTAGGGTACTCTCTCATAAAGTGACCCATGTGACCACACTTGAATCAACCATTGGAGCCATCACGACCCACTCATTAGTGGTTCCTACCACACTTAGTACATGTAGGGGTCAAATTAACCCCTTGTGCCCTAAGACTGAGTAGGTCGAGCTCCGAAATTCTGGGAGTTCTGGTTCCTAAAATCATTCATGTTATTTGGTGTAGGTGCACTAGCTGATAATGGAGCAGGTCTAAGTGATCTTTGTTGAAAGGATGATTCGATTCACATTACAAGTCTTCTGCTGGCCAGACTCATGAGTTGGTGTCTTAGCCCTCTTACTGCAGAACTCTTCCATGTCTTTGAGCTTATCCTTCTCAACCTGCTGCTCATGGATCATGAGTCTAGCTATGTTCATGAATCCTATCAACATAGCCGCCTTACCTTCCATACTTGACAAGCAAGATAACCCAGACACAAACAAACTCATCCTGCTCTTCATATCTACCACCATCTCTGGGGCATAACATGATAGTTGAGTGAACTTAAGGTTGTACTCTTACACACTCATAGATTCCTATTTTAGATTCAGAAATTCTTTTACCTTTGCTTCCCTTAGCTTGCGGAGAAAGAAGCACCCTAAGAAAGCCTCTCCAAACACAGCCCAACTTAAAGGTGGTACCTCCTCTGCCCTGTTCTTCTTTCTTCCATTGGTCATGCCATATTCTAGAAACACGTTTGAGCTGATATGAAGCTAACTTCACCCGCTCTGAATTCATTAGACACATAACCTCAAACACCTTCTGAAGTTCCTCCAGAAAGTTCTACGGATATTCAGTGACCTTCGACCCTAAGAACTCTAGGGGATTCAACCTAAAAATTCACAGATTTTGGATGTATCAACCACATCCTGGTAATCTACTCTTTATTGACCAGCCTGATTTGCCACGACCTGAGTCAACATCTGGATAACATTTCTGAATTCAACATTGGTGACATCCCCTTGACAGGGTTGCAGTTCTAGTGCATTAGGAATTTCTTGACCTTGAGGATTCACATTCCTCTAGGTAGAACGTCTGCTATCAGCTCTTTGTGGATGCATGATCTAAAACGGCACGCGTAAGCATGAATTAGAGGAAGCTTTCATAGAATTGAACTCTATCGTATGAAAAGGAGTAAGAAGAAAGTGAAGTATTTCCTAAATTTCATAGCCTCCTAATTATAAATGAGGCATACTTCACACCGATAAAAAATATTCTACAGACACGCCTTCATAAACACCTTAAGACTCTTGAACTTTGTGCTCTGATACCAAGTTTTTCACGCACCGAGCCAACACCCTAGGTGTGGCCGACACTCAGGAACCATCGTTGGTCCTAACTCCTAAGCGAACCTTTGGCCTGGCTGACTACTTAGCGGAAGACTTACTCAAATCAAAATAGGAACTTCAATTTCAAAATTAAACTTAAAATGTCGCAATTATAACTTAACTCAATGAACATATTGAAATACTTAATAAAACATAAGTAGCCGTCTCAAGATTTCAAAACATCAACAAGGAAAATAATAAGAGACTCCTCAACTTCTACCTATCTATGAAGCCTCTAATACAAAGATAGATGTCGGGACAAAACCCATAAAAACATAACAAATACAGGAGATAAGTGTGAAGCCCTCCGAAAAACAAGGAGGCTCACCAAAGCTAGCTGGTATACAAGCGGCATCAACGAAGCGCCAATTGATGACCCTGAACACTTTTATTTGTATCATAAAAATATGCAGGCCAAATGACGTTAGTACATTGAATGTACGAGCATGTAAGGGAAACTGATAGCATAGACAGCTGAAATGATAAGACTGGAAGACATACTCACCTCAACTTAACTCCAATACAAAAGCAACAATAATAGATGCAATGTTTAAGACATTATAAAACAAGATATATAAACTCAACGATGTATAAGATTACAATAAGATACTATTTAATCTTATTTGAGAGATTCTCTAACCGAAAACCATCACTATGAGCTATGTAATGATACAACGTCTCGACCATGCTGCTAGAATTGTCATATACCTTGTCGGGGTATAGAAAAACTCAACTAAGTGGATCCACTAAGCTATGCTTAAAAGGGAGTCATCTAAAAAGTACAATCATTTACCCATGTTGGCTACATGGTTTATGAGGAATGTGAGTTGTCTGAACTCATCCTCATATCGGTGCTCAATACTACTCCCAATAAGTATATACTCATGCTCAATGTTAAAACATTCTCTTTCTCAGTTTGAGGTAATTACTCAAAAGATCCTCTTAAAATAGATAATACTCTAAAACATCTCTGAACTCATAAACTAATTTAGAAATCAAAGTTTCTCTCTTTTAAATGTAAACATATTACTTTTGGGAATATTACCTTCCCTTATATCATTTCTCAAACATAAATACAACTCTTCTCATTTCTCATTTTTACTTTCTCAGAACTTAGTTCAAAACTATAGTTGATTAAAAAAGAATCCTCAAAATGACTCAAAAGACCTCTTGAAGCTTCCTCTTAAACTTACTTTAATTCGGAATATAAATTAAGACATGTGATTTGAACATGTAGGAATTCTCAAAGGTGAATGGAGTGTATAGAAGCTAATACCAAGGAGAGAACGTAGTCACGACTCAAAAGATTATGCCTGGAACAAAGCATTGATGGAAAAAGGCCCAGTGACCCTAGCGCATGCTGGCGCGGGGCGCCAGGCCCCAAACAACTGGCAGTGGGTTGGGGCGCATGCGCACTGCTGGCGCAGGGTGCCAGGCCCCAAACTACTGAATGCCAAGTCTAGCGCACCAGCCCACACCCCTGCCCAGTTAATCTGGCGAATTTTCAAGCTCAATTTTAGGGTCCCAACTAGTTTAGAATCGAGTAATTCCTCCTAAACTCTTCTTCATTCTCAAACCCAACACGAATACATAAGGGATTCCATAAAAACCTCTTGGGAAACAGAAATTCTACAAATGATCACAACACAAAAAATTCACAACTTCCATTTTTCAAGAATCGAACCAAATATCAAGAAACTACTCAAGAACTCTTTGAATACACAATTTCATGGATAAATTTAGTTGTATGGCATGAGGATGAACAAGTCTATCCTTATCAGAAGCCTTCCATACCTGGAAAGAATAATGTTCTTAGCGAAATCCTCAGTTCTTGAAAGAATGCTTGAAATCCTTCCCTTTTCTCCTCCTGAAACCTTGCTCTAATTCTCCAAGTATTTAGGAATGACAAAGAGTGGTTTAGAATCTAATTAGACCCTTAATTGGGTGAGTAAAAATGTGCTAAGCCTAGTGGAAAAAGGAAAAGACCAAAATACCTTTTCTAAAATGAATGAGATACCTTAAAAAGAGAGGTTTCACTCAAACAGGCATAAATTTTTACTCCGAGCTCGAAATTAAACAGACTTGGTTGTGTTGGAAAGAGGAATAAAAAACGTTCAATTTGGTAGGTCATGGAACACCTAACTCTTTCTATGCCAAAATATATGGTCATTTGCAATTGATCCAAAACTAAAACTGATGGGTGACTTGTATGAATTTCTCTTTGGTTCCTTTTGAAACTTGAGGTGTTACAACATGATTACCACTTCATTGATACCATATGTTATACAAAATCTAGATATAAATATTAAGATGATGTGTGAAATCATTGAAGGAAAACATCATTATACTCCTAGTTACAAGAAAGCACAAAAACGCTGGAGAAAAGCATTTCAAATGGTTTATGGTAATTTTGAAAGTTCATTTAAGGTATTACCTCGATACATAATTGCACTACAATTATTCAATCCATACACTATTATTGAGTGGGAGCATCATTCTATGCAAGGTGAGAAAATCTTTAAATTTCCTTTTTTGGGCTTTTAAACCAAGAATTGATGGTTTCAAAAGTTATAGGCCGGTAATTTTCAACAACGACACACATCTTTATGGTTTGTTTGATATGAAACTATTAATTGCGGTTGGGATTGATGCGAATGGAAATATTTTCCCACTTGGATATGATTTAGTTGCACATGAGATTTTTGAGTCTTGTTCATGGTTTCTCAAGTTATTATGGACACATTTCTTTGTGTGCGATAAGGAATTGGTCTCATTTCTAACCGTCATGTAGGAATCTTGCAATGTATTCAATCTTATGATTGGTTGAGTCCACCCAACACATATCGTAGATTTTGTGTTCGACACTTAAAAGAAAATTTTAATAAAAAATTTACAAATAGTGAACTCGAGAAATTAATGTGGTTGGCTTCTATAGAGCACCAGAAGAAAACATTTGTGCAATGGATGCAACAAATCAAGACATTGTCTCCTACAACATATGCGTGGTTAAATGAATTTCCTTCAAAAAAATGGACAATGTATAAGGATGTTGGTCATAGATTGGGTGCCATGATGACAAATGTGTCTGATTCATAGAATGATTTCTTGAAAAATTCTCGGGGGCTTCCTGTGACTGCCATGGTTCGAATGACGTTCATAGCTCTTGTTGATCGCTTTGTCGAAAGAAACAACATTGTTGTCGCATCACTTCAAGGTAAAATGTCGTGGCCTCTTGCAATAGATAAAAAATTTAATGATTATTGTAACACCTTGGATTTAAAAAAGTGAAAACTTTAGTCCTTCAAAAAATCTGGTGCCAGAACCAACGGATGCCACCAATGGTCCATCGTCTGACACACGGGCCGTAGGTAGGCGCGTGTTTGGCCATTCTAGTTTTCATAAAATATCAAGTTTGATTACTTTTTCAATGGTTCACCAAGACGGTCCGTCCTTCAATTCATGAGTCGTAGGTAGGTCTCGTAGGTGAGTCCAGACTTAGTTGAATTTGGAGGATAAATATTGGAACTTACGGCCGTGGTCAATGGTCCGTTGATGGACCCATGAGCCATAGGTACCACCCGTTGTTAAGGGGACATAATTAAAGTCCTTGATCTCAACCACGGCTGATCAGGATGGTCTATGGTTTGACCAACGGACCGTAGGTCCAACCGTTGGTGAGGTTCGACAATTATTTTCTTATGGGCTTTTGGGTATTTTTCTAATTATTCTAACCTAATACTATGTTGTTTTACCCTTCATCTAAAGTCCTATATAAGTATATTTACCCCCTAATTTTTCCAATTGAAATCATTCTCTCAAATTCCTAAAAGAAGAACAAGTCTTCCTCTCAAATATTTCTCTCTCTCTAGAAGTTGAAGAAGAAAGCTAGGGACTGCAAGTCAAGTCTCCAATTCCACCATTGAAGTTAAGATTTTTTCATTGAGGTATGATGGTTTTATCCATGTATCTCTTTCCACCACTGAGTTCTCAAATTCTTCAATTTACAAAGCTAAAATTCCCCAATTGAGTTTGGGTTTTCTTCCATGTCATGGGTTCTTTGCAATGATGATTTACTTAATTGATTTATGAACTTTTATGCATGAATTGATATAATTTCATGATTATAATATGAATCCCCATGAACCCATGTCTAACCCATATTTTCTAGATATTGATGATTGAAAATGGGTTTTAAACTATGAAAGGTGAATTATGGAATTATGCATGTTCTTATGAAATTGATGAGATATGACGTAGATTTCTTTGAGAGTAAAACCATATATGTTGTTATTGTGGTTAATTGTTGTGAAAGGGTTGTTCACCTAACTACTTCATGCATAAATATGAAAGGTTTTCTCACATAAAGGATTCTAAGGTTGAAAGGTCTTCTCACCTAATATTAATCAAAGATATGGAGATATTCTAAGAATAAGGCAAGCGGAGATTACCCATGACCTCTAATGAAATAGAAGAGGCGATTACCCAAGTCCCTTAAATAAAAAATGAATAAGAATAATAGATATTCCGTGGAAGTTAAGCTTAGTACCGAGTATATAAGTGGTGATTAACTGTGTCCCATAACTATGTGCCAACATAGGTTGTATAGATAGACATTAGATAGTGGATCCACATAAGCTAAAAGTTCATAGTCCTTACATTGGCAAGTGGGACAACCCTTTTTAATGCGGGAGACACCGGATTCCATGATAATAGTTCACATGGTCTATGTCGGTTAAGGCTACTTCCCACAAGCAAGATATGATGAACTAAGGTTACTTCAAGAAGTATCTCACATGTGTTTTAATAGGATGTCTATTTGCATTGACCATGTTTTACGACTCGTGTCTTCTAACCCTTTTTATATCATGTTTTCGCTTGGTGATTGCATACCATGAGATATATCCCTGTTTAAGCATGTTTTCAAATGTTTTATGCAATGCTATCATACTTGGTACATATTTTGTACCAGCACATACTCTTGCCTACATTTCCCCAAATGTAGGGTCTGACCTTACATATTCACACTTTCGTGGCTAGGGATCTCATATAGAAGATTGAAGATTAGCGAGTCCTCATCACCCGAGGACCGAGCTTGATTTTATTTTTGTCTTTACTTTTAGTTTTGAACTTGATGTATGGGCTACGCCCAGATCAATATTATGTACTAGATTACTTTAAGAGGATGTTTAGACTTTCGCTTTTCTCTATAAAACTTTGATATGTTGAAATTGATGTAAATTTCTTGTATTCTATTATCTTGTATGATGAATTCTAAGTGTCTTGTATGGGGCCTCTTGGGGTCTTATACGTCATGTTACACCTAGGGGCTACATTGGGTCGTAACAAACTTGGTGATCATAGCACAAGGTTTAAAGGTCCTAGGAAATCTCATAAGCAACTCAAGTAGAGTCTCCTTCATGGGTGTGAAGTGTGCCACATTTATAAATGAGAGGCTATAAGATGTTTAGGAAACTACACTTCTTTCATTACTCTAAGGTTGTGCGATAGAGTTTAATTCTACAATGTCTCTCTCCTAAATCTTATCTGATGTTTTGCAAGATATGGCCACTCGAATGGCATACACTAGAAGGAATGCGGGAGAGAATGTGAATCAAGAGGCTCGTCCTCAAGTTCCTCAAGTTATGGTCGACCTTTTGGCCGAGCAAGTGACTAATGCGGAGTTTAGGGCAACTTTTCAAGTGTTGGCTCAAGCCATGACAACCCAACCCAATAGGGAGGTTGCGGTCCCCGTGAACCCAAATGTGGGTACGGCGGCATCTAGGGTGAGGGATTGCACTAGGATTAATCCTCCAGAGTTTCATAGTTCTAAGGTTGAGGAAGACCCTCAAGAGTTCATTGATGAGGTTTACAACGTGTTGATGATCATGGGAGTGACGCCGATGGAAAAGGCAGAATTGGCCGCTTACCAACTTAAGGATGTTGCTCAAATATGGTTCAAAGAAGGGACGACAAATGATGTGGGTCCTCTTAATTGGGAAAAGTTCAAAGTTGCTTTCCTTGATAGGTTATTTTCCCTTGAGATGAGGGAGGTAAAGGTGCTTGAGTTCATCAAACTTCATCAAGGAAATATGAGTGTGAAGGAATATGCTTTGAAGTTCACACAATCACCTCGATATGCTCCTACTATGGTTGTCGATCCTAGGGCAATGATGAATAAGTTTATTTCGGGAGTGTCTGAGATGGTGGTTAAGGAATGTTGTACCGTTTTGCTTGTTAATGATATGGACATTTCTCGTCTCATAGTTCATGCACAACAAATTGAAGAGGACAAACTTAAGAAGAGGTCTAGGGAGGCAAAGAGGGCTAAGACCGGTGATCGTAACTTCTTACATTTAAGGTCCAATGGACATGGTCGTTCTAAGTTTTGACAAAAGTTTTCCGGCCAAGGTTCCTCTAATGCTCCTTCTAAGTTCAACAAAGATTGGGTGTCTAACCCTAAGCCTCAAAGATGAAATGGTAATGGATCTTCATTGCCTACTTGTACTAAGTGTGGAAATAAGCACGAGGGTATATGTTTTGCGGGTTCCAATGCTTGCTTTGGTTGTATTAAGATGGACCACAAGATAAGGGATTGCCCCTCAGTTGCTAAGAATGATAGAGATAGTCGTTGATGGGATCAACCTAATCCTTCATATGGTTTTAGTGGAGGTCAGAAGCAAAACTGATTTTATGTTCTTTAGACTCGTGGTGAACAAGAAGGTTCTCCCGATGTGGTTACTGATATGTTGAAAGTCTTCCAACTTGATGTTTATTCTTTAATTGACCCCAGTGTTACCTTGTCTTTTGTGACATCATATGTGGCCATGAGGTTTGTGTTGTTAGATCATTTTTTTGTCTATACTCTTATTGGTGATTCTATTGTGGCTAAGAGGGTCTATAGAAAGTGCCCCGTCTCCTTATCATATAGAGTCACTCATGCTGACTTTGTAGAGCTTGATATGTTAGATTTTGATGTCATCCTTGGTATGGATTGGTTGCATGCATGTTATGCTTTTATTGATTGTAGAACCCGTGTAGTCAAGTTTCAGTTTCCAAATAAACTTATCTTAGAGTGTAAAGCGGGAAATTTTACGCCTAAGGGTCAGTTTGTTTCTTGTCTTAAAGCAAGAAAGATGATTTCGAAGGGTTGCATTTACCATCTAGTTATGGTGAGGGGTATAGATTTAGAGACCCCTACTCTTGAGTCGGTCCCCGTTGTAAATGAGTTTCCAGAGGTGTTTCCTGATGACGTACCCGATATTCCTCCAAAAAGAGAAATAGACTTCGGTATTGACCTTCTCCCAGATACGCAACCTATCTCTATTACTCTTTATCGTATGGCT
Organism: Solanum piurae; assembly: GCA_029582685.1. NCBI lineage: Eukaryota > Viridiplantae > Streptophyta > Magnoliopsida > Solanales > Solanaceae > Solanum > Solanum piurae. The sequence continues at coordinate 31,664 of JAJOOO010000410.1, read as the reverse complement.
CTGACAGAACTAAAAGAATTAAAGGAGTAATTGAAAGATTTGTTGGATAAGGGTTTCATCCGAACAAGTATCTCTCCATGAAGTGCTCCAGTTTTGTTTTTTTAGAAAGAAAGATGGTTCGCTTCGTATGTGTATTGACTACCGGAAATTGAATAAGGTTACGATTAAGAATAAGTATCCTCTTCCAAGGATAGATGATTTGTTTGACCAACTTCAAGGAGCAAGCTACTTCTCTAAGATTGACCTCCGATCGGGTTGTCACCAATTAAAGGTGAAGGAAGATGAAATTCTGAGATGGATTTTCAAACTCGGTATGGTCATTGTGAGTTTTTAGTAATGTCATTTGGGTTGACTAATGCTCCAGTAGTATTTATGGATTTGATGAATAGGGTGTTTAGACAATACCTTGACATGTTTGTGAGTGTGTTCATTGGTGATATATTGGTTTATTCGAGGAGTAAAGACGAGCATGTCGATCATTTGAGGATTGTGTTGCAAGTCCTTAAGGACCAACAACTCTTTGCAAAGTCTAGAAAATGTGAGTTTTGTCTAAGGTCCATAGCTTTTCTTTGTCACATTGTTTCAAGTAAGGGTATTGAGGTAGTACCTAAGAAGACGGATGCGGTTAAGAGTTGGCCTAGACCTCTATCCCCTTCGGATATTAGAAGTTTCTTGGGCTTAACCAGTTACTAAAGAAGTTTTATTGAAGGGTTTTCTTCAATTTCTTCCCCATTGACGGCATTGACCCAAAAGAAGGTTAAGTTCATATGGTCGAAAGCATGTGAAAAGAGTTTTCAAGAATTGAAAGATAGACTTACTTTCGCTCCAGTGTTGACATTAACAGAAGGGGTTAATGGTTTCTTAGTTTATTGTGATGCCTCAAGAATTGAGTTAGGGTATGTCCTTATGCAAAATTGGAAAGTTATTGCCTATGCTTCAAGGCAACTTAAGATTGATGAAAAGAATTATCCTACCCATGAACTTGAACTAGCAGCGGTTCTGTTTGCCTTAAAGATTCAGAGGCATTATTTGTATGGTGTTCATGTATATGTCTTTACCAACCACAAGAGTTTGGAATATGTGTTTAACTAGAAGGATTTAAATCTTCGTCAAAAGAGATGGCTTGAATTATTGAAGGATTATGACATGAGTGTTCTCTATCACCTCAGTAAGGCAAATGTTGTGGCAGATGCTCTTAGCCGATTGTCAATGATCAGTATTGCTCATATTGATGATAATAAGAAAGAGTTAGTTTGATATGTTCATTTATTGGCTCGATTGGGTGTTCGGTTAGTTGACTCTACCAAGGGTGGTGTTATGGTTCATAATCGTCTTTTGTGACTGATGTGAAGGCTAAGAAAGGTCTTGATCCAACTTTTGTTGAATTGAAGGAAGTGATGCTTAAAAATTCCATTGATGCTTTCTCCCAATGGGGAGATGGTGTGCTTTGATATCAAGGTCGTTTATGTGTTCCAAATGTAGATGACTTGTGAGAACAGATCTTGTCAGAAGCCCATGGTTCTCGATATTCCATTCACCTGGGACCCACCTAAGATGGATTATGACTTACGGGAGGTCTATCGGTGAAATGGAATGAAGCAGGATATTGTGGAATTAGTGGCTAAGTGTCCTAATTGTCAACAAGTGAAAGTTGAGCATCAAAAGTCGGAAGGTTATATCAAGCTATTAGCATTCCTACTTGGAAGTGGAAATATTTGAACATGGACTTCATTGTTGGGTTGACTCGCACCCGGCGACAACATGATTCAATTTGGGTTATTGTAGATCGAATGACGAAATCGGCTCCTTTCATTCCCGTCAAGATTTCTTATTCGATGGAGGACTATGCTAAGTTATATTTGAAGGAAATGGTTAGGTTGTATGGAGTGCCCTTATTCATTATCTCCGATCGTGGTATCCAATTCACTTCTTAGATTTGTAAATCTTTCCAAAAGGGTCTTGGTACTCGTTTTAAGCTTAGTACGGCCTTTCATCCACAAACTGATGGGCAATCGGAGCGTACTATCAAAACTTTGGAAGATATGTTTAGAGCATGTGTAATTGACTTCAAGGGTAATTGGGATGATCACTTGCCTTTGTTTGAGTTTGCATATAACAATAGCTATCACTCAAGTATTGATATGGATCTATTTAAGGCTCTATATGGAAGGAGGTGTAGATCTCCAATAGGTTGGTTTGAGGTGGGTGAAGTTTCCCTATTAGGTCCCGAATTGGTACATGAAGCTATGGAGAAAGTTTGACTTATTAGAGAAAGGTTGAAAATGGCTCAAAGTTGACAAAAGTTCTACGCCGATGTTAGAAGAAAGATCTTGAGTTTGATGTTAATGATTGGGTCTATTTGAAAATTTCTCCCACAAAGGGTGTGATGAGGTTCCGCAAGAAAGGGAAGCTTAGCCCCCGATACATGGGACCATATCAGATTTTGAGGTGTATTGGCAAGGTTGCTTATGAACTTGATTTGGCTATCAACTTGGCATCTGTTCATCCAGTTTTCCATGTCTCCTTGTTGAAGAAATGTGTTGGAGATCCAACATCTATAGTTTCCTCAAAAGGTTTGGAGGTTAAGGAGAATCTTTCTTATGAGGAGGTTCCGGTTGAGATTTTAGACAGGCAAGTTAAGAAGTTGAGAAATAAAGAAGTTGCTTCCGTGAAAGTTCTTTGGAGGAATCAGTTAGTTAAGGGTGCTACTTGGGAGGCTGAGGACGATATGATATCCTGTTATCCTCATCTTTGTCCCTCTGTCCCTACTCAAGCTTGAGGTATTTAGCTCCTCGTGGTTTACTCATTGGGTGTCATATGTCTTAAATATTCTCATGATTTCCTCATATGCATGATTCGTGAAAAGCTTAAGTTTTGAGAAAATGAACTTACATGATTGATTCATACATGTTTATGTGCATTTGAGTATGAGTTGCATATAGATTTCATGATATGATGTTTTGAACATGCTTTAGCATAGAGTTGATGTTTTGTCCTCGGATATGTGCATTTATATGATTGCATTCTTAATAGGGCTGTTAGATTGAATTTTCTATCTTCTTTACGATGTCTTGAATATCATTTGAGGATGAATGTTCCCAAGGGGGAGATATTGTAACACCTCAGATTCAAAAAAGAGGAAATTTTATTCCTTCAGAAAATATGGTGCTAGAACCAACGGACGCCACCAACGGTCCGTCGTCTGACACACAGACCATAGGTAAGCTCGTGGTTGGACAGTCCAGTTTTCCTAAAATATCAAGTTTCAGTCATTTTTCTATAGTTCACCAGGACAGTCCATCGTTCAATGCACGAGTCGTAGGTAGATCTCGTAGGTGATTCCCAGACTTTGTTTAATTTGGAGGATAAGGATTGGGACCTACGGTCGTGGTCCACGGTCCGTCGATGGACCCATGAGCCGTAGGTACCATCCATCATTGGGAGGAAATAATTAAGAGTCCATGATCTCAACCACGGCTGACCATGACGGTCCGTGGTCTAACCAACAGACCGTAGGTCTGCCCATTGGTGAGGTCCAGCAGTTATTTTCTTGGGGGCTTTTGGGTCTTTTCCTAATTATTCTGGCCTAATACTATGTCATTTTACCCTTCATCTAAAGTCCTATATAAGTTTTTTTACCCCCAAATTTCCCCAATTGAACTCTCAAATTCCTAAAAGAAGAACAAGTTTTCCTATCAAATATTTCTCTCTCTAAAAGTTGAAGAAGAAAGCTAGGGTTTGCAAGTCAAGTCTCAAATTCCACCATTGAAGTTAACCTTTTGTCATTGAGGTATGATATTTTTCATTCATGGAGCCCTTTCCTCCACGGAGTTCTCAAATTCCAATTTACAAAGCTAGAATTCCCCAATTGAGTTAGGGTTTCTTCCATGTCATGGGTTCTTTTCAATGTTGATTTACTTAATTGATTTATGAACTTTTATGCATGAATATATATAATTTCATGATTTTAAGATGAATTACGATGAACCCATGTGTCTAAACCATGTTTTCTAGATATTGATGATTGAACGTGGGTTTTGAACTATGAAAGGTGAATTATGGAATTATGCATGTTCTTATGAAATTGATGATATATGATGTAGATTTCTTTGAGAGTAAAAGCATATATGTTGTTATTGTGGTTAATTGTTGTGAAAGGGTTGCTCACCTAACTACTTCATGCAAGAATGTGAAAGGTTTTCTCACATAAAGGATTCTAATGTTGGAAGGTTTTCTCACCTAAAATGAATCAAAGAATGGAGGTATTCTAAGAATGAGGCAAGCGGCAATTATCCATGACCACTAATGAAAGACAAGAGGCGATAACCCATGTCACATGATGTAAGGACAAGAGGAGATTACTCATGTCACATGATGTAAGGAAAAGAGGTGATTACCCAAGTCCCTTAAAGAAAAAATGAATAAGAATAATAGATATTCCGTGGAATTTAAACTTAGTACCGAGTGGACAAGTGACAATTACATGTGTCCCAAAACTATGTGCCAACAGAGGTTGTCTAGATAGACATTAGCTAGTGGATTCACATAATCTAGAAGTTAATCGTTCTTACCTTGGCAACTGGGACTACCCTTTTTGGGTGTGGGAGACACCGGATTCCATGATAATAGCTCATATGGTCTTATATGTCGGTTAAGGCTACTTCTGAAAAGGAAGCTATGATGAACTACGGTTACTTCAAGAAGTATCTCACATGTGTTTTAATATGATATCTATTTGCATTGACCATGTTTAATGACTCATGTCTTCTAACTCTTTTTATATCATGTTTTAGCTTGATCATTGCATAGAATGACAGATTTCCCTGTTTAAGCATGTTTTCGAATGTTTTATGCATGGCTATGATACTTGGTACATATTTTGTACTAACGCATACTATTGCCTACATTTTCTCAAATATAGGGTCTGACCTTACAGATTCTCACTTTTGTGGCTAGGGATCTCATTGTCACGACCCAAGGGTACACCCTAGACGTGACATGGCGTACAAGACCCTGTGAGGCCCCATACAAGCTACTTAGCATAATTCATACAAGATAATAGAAATCAAGAGATTTAAAAGAGCATTGCAAACATAGATTTTTATAAAACGAAACAGAAGTTTAACAATGTCTCAAGCCATCTAGTACAAAAGAGAACTAGGGACGTAACCCGTAAATCAAGTTCAAAGATAAAATAAAAAGACATAATGAAATAAAGTCTTGGTCCTCGAAACAAGAGGCCTCACCAATCTTCAATCTTCAACTACTAAGAGATCCTAGCAACGAATGTGTGAATCGGAATCGTCGGACCCTAAATTTTGGGATAAGAAATGTAGGCAAGAGTATGTGTTAGTACAAAAATGCATCAAGTATGATAGCCATGCATAAAAGTGTGAAATCATGCTAAAAAGGATATTTTCGTGGTATGCAAAGACCAAGTTAAAACATAAGATAAAAGGGTTAAAAAACATAAAATGTAATCATGACCAATGCAAGTAAAATCATCTTGGAATATATGTGAGATACTTCTTGAAGTAACCTTAGTTCATTTATTGTGGTAATTATCCTTAACCGACATAAAGACCATGTGAGCTATAACATGATCCCCCGGTGTCTCCCACATCGAAAATAGTTGTCCTTCTTTCCAAGGCGGTGTCTCCCACATCAAAAAGGGTTGTCCTTCTTTCCAAGGTAGAACCATGAATCTGAGCTAAAGTGGATCCACTAGCTAATCTCTATCTAGACTATCATCCTAAGGGGGCACATATCTAAGGGATAGGGAGATTACTTCTAGAAACCCGACCTCAACACGGAAGAGGCTCCATCTCAATATCCTCTAGGTGCTAAGCATAAATGCCACGAAGTAGTTATTAAGTCTTGACTTATCTTATCTTTAAAATACAAGGGTTGCCTCCCCTTGTCTTATCATTGGATAGCTTCTTAGACTATGTGTGAGAAAACTTTCCACCGTCCATGATCTTTTCATAATAGCTTCTAAGGCCCATAGTCATTCACTTCTTGCTACAGATACCCCAATACTAATGGAAATAGTTTTGAAATTGTAGCCTATAATCATTGATGTCATATCCGGATACCATACTAATCAAGACCTAATTTAGGAAAATAGCCTGAAAAGCATTGAGGGCAAATCTAGATGTCATTCATGTCATGTGGCCAAGCTTCATAGAACATATCGAAAATCTCATCTATAAGATTTTCTTGAGTCATAAACATACTTTCATGAACATGCTTTCTTTTCAATAATTCATAAGCTTCATCATGTCTTCAAAGTCAATGCATCTTCAATTTTCTTTACATCTATTTCAAAAACAGAAGACATGCATATTTTCATAAATTCATCTTTCATAGTTCAAGACCCACATTATATCAACTTAGCTTAGAAAACATGGGTTATGCATGGGTTCATGGGACATCAACTTAAAACATGCAATTAATTCAATTCATGCATAAAAGTTCATAAATCAATTAAATAAATCAACTTTGAAAGGAAACCATGACATGGAAGAAAACCCTAACTCAATTGAGGAATTCTAGTTTTACAAATTGGAGAATTTGGGAACTTCGTGGAGGAAAGAGCTCCATGGATGAAAAATATCATACCTTGATGCCAAAAGCTTAAAAGCAATGGAGGGTTTGGATGCTTGATCTTGAAACCCTAGCTTTCTTGCGCAATTTCTAGAGAGAAAAATATTTGAGAAGAGGAGTTTGATCTTCTTTTGAGAATTTGAGAGAATTAATTGGGTTTGGGTAATTTGGCGGTTTAAAATCATTATATAGGGCTTTGGGTAGTAGGCAAAACGACGTAGTATTGAGTTAAAATAATTAGGAAAAGACTCAATAACCCCTGACTTAAAAACTGCCGAATTATCTCACTGGAAAGCCAAAATAGGTCGTCCTGACCACCACGGCCTGTCAAACAGGTCGTGAAGAATTTCTTCTTGACAGGGCTTCACTATTTCGGGAATAACTTGTTATTCGGAGCTAGGAATTAGTCAAATTTGGTGGTGTTGGAAAGAGGACTTGGAGATCTTTAATTTGATAGGTCATTGGCCACTTAATTCGTTTTGTGCTGAAAAATATGATCATTTGAAGTTGACCCTAAAATATAAGTCTAATGAAAACCCTTCACGGACGACTTCACGGTCCGTGTGGGACTTCACAGGCCATTGTGACACCCATGGCCCTTGACCAGTGGCAAGGGGAGGACCCTCCTTATGACCAGCTTCACAGTCCGTGAGGCGCACCATGAGTCGTCTAAGGGCTCGTGGGAGGGGAGCCCCTCTTCGCCAGGTTCTAGAATCTTTTCACTGTCACTCCCCGAGCCTACACCCTGGACGTGGTCGGCACTCAAGAACCATCGTTGGCCCCAAGCAAAACCTTGTCTTGGCACAACTATCAACGGAAGAATTACTCAACATTTAAAAGAACTCAAAAGTAACTTTACTCACTGTCTCAAAAGGGAAACTTAGAACATTTTAGATACGAAACATCCACTAGCCAAAAGGCTACTCAAGTCTAGAACATTAACATTTGAAAATGAAAGGACTTATGAACTACCGTCTATCTATCTATGAAGCCTCTAATACTATGAGGGATGTCGGGACAAAAACCCCGATCATCCTAATAAACTAAACTATTGGAAAGTAAAGAAGGGATCCTCCAGAAGCAAGGAGGCTCACCAAACAAATCTGGAACTCGACTAGATCAACAAAGCACTGTTTGATGATCCTGGTTACCTGTATCTACATCATAAAAGATGCATGACAAATGTCGTCAGTCTATGGAATGTGAAAGCATGTAAGGGGAAAAGTAAAGCATAAAAAAATCCAAAACTGGAACTGAAGAAACACTTACCTCGTCTCAACTCACTCAACCTCAACTCAATCTCAACTCATTTTAATATAAAGCAGTGATAAAGATTCAATATAAAGAAAATCTTTTAAAACAGTAGATAACAACTCAATGTATTGAAAAAATACACTATAACTCAGTTTGTATGTAAAAATATAAAATAAACTTTGTTAGGGAGATTTTCTAACCGACAATCATCATTATGAGTTGTGTGATGATACAGTGTCTCATCCACGCTGTCAGAACTGTCCTATACCTTGCCTGGGTATAGAACTCCTCAACTAAGTGGATTCACTAGCCTATGCTTAAAAGTAATAAGGAATCATCTAAAATGTATGACCCTTTCTACCCACGTTGGCTACATGGTATATAGGACTGTGAGTTGTTTGAACTCTCCCCCATATCGGTGCTCAATACTACTCCCAAAATATAACTTAGCTCATATGTTTTAAAAAACAACATTTCCTCATCCTCAACTTTGAGATTATTACTCAAAAGATTTCTCTAAAAAGAGATAGTGCTCAAAACTCCTCATAACTCATTTGGAAATCGCAGTTTCCTCCTCTTTTTAAAATGTGAAAACATTTATTCTTGGGAATACTTAGTTCCCATATACTCATTTTGAAAAATGAACTCAACTTTACTGATCCTCATACTCAAGTACTCAAGTATTAAAACAAGTTTTAAAACACTGTGAAAGACTTCTCAAAATGATTTGAAAGAACTCTCAAAACTTAACTCTTAATTGTACCTTGAATATGAATTATGAATTCAAGGTTATGATTCATGTTATGAATGATCTTTCGCTGTTTAGATATAGTTTAGAGTGATTAGAATCAGTAGGGAGCAAAGGTATACTTTAAAAGAATTTAAACGGAGCAAACGACGGAAAAATAGTGGGGGTAGATGACCCGAGCACATTGTTGGCATGGGGCACCAGCCCCTAAAGTTCAGAGAAGACTTTCTGGCGCACTATTGGCGCGCCGCCCCAGACCCTATGGGGCATCTGGGGCGCGCTGCGCCACCTCTCCTCCAAACAATTCTAACGAATTTCATCTCTCATTTTCTGATCCTAAATCACTTTTAATCGATTTGATTTTGTCAAAATTTCCTTAGATTCCATTACCCAATACGAGTACCCAAGAATATACTCAAAAATAACTCTTAAACTTGATACAATTACCTCAATAACTCATCAAACCCATCCTAATTCAAGAACAAAAACAATGATTCAAGAACACTCATCAAGAACTTAAATCCTTCAATATTTATGGTTGAATTCGAATATGTATCATGATTGGCATGTGGGTGAATGAACCCAACACTATGAAAACTTACATACCTTACTTTGCCGAAGTCCCTTGACAAATCTTCCTGAATCTTGAAGAACACCTTGAACTTTTATCGTTTCTCCTTTCCTTGAACTCTTCTCAAAACCCTAAGCATATTTAGGATTTGTAAAACTGAACGAAATCTATTTGGCCCCAAAAATAATACTAAAAATGATTTGAGCCGATTGGTTAAGGAAAATAAAAAATTACCCCTCACTAATTCGGGTAACTTTCTTTAACTGGATATGCAGATTTCAAACGGGTGTATCTCCCTCATCCGAGCTCAAAAATTAGCAAACTCGATGGTGTTGGAAAAGGATTCCAAGACCTTTCATTGGATGTCTTATGGGCCACCTAACTCGTCTTGTACTAAAAGTTATGGTCATTTGAAGTTGACCCAACACTCATAACTCCGCATAACTTGAAAATTTTCAAAATTTTGGCTCTTTCCAATTTAGTGCTTTCTAAATTTAGATCGTTCTAACACCGGTGTTACAATATATCCCCCTTGGGAATATTAATCCTCAAATGAGATCACTCTAAAGTAGAACTAAGGGTGGAAACATCTAACACCCTACTCAAACACCCAACATGCAATCGAACACATTCAACATATCAATAAAAGAGTATTTTCAGAAAACATTACCTTTGTCTGAAATTTCTCCGGAATCAATGAGATATGTGTATATCTTCTTTATATCCTCCTCAACCTCCCAAGTATCTTCCTCAACAAACTAGTTTCTCCATAAGACCTTGACTGATGCTACCTCATTGGTTCTTAACTTGCGAACCTGACGATCCAGAATTTGAACGAGAATCTCCTCATAAGATAGGTTGTCCTTAATACTAATATATTCGGTCGGTATAATAAGTGAAGGATCTCCCATACACTTCTTCAACATTAAAATGTGAAATAACGGATGGACTGCTGCTAACTCTTGCAGTAGCTCCAACTCATAAGCTATGTTACCAATCCTTTCGGATATCTTGTAAGGACCATTATACCAGGGACTAAGCTTCCCCTTCTTACCAAATCTCATAACACCCTTCATGGGTGAAACCTTCAAATAAACCCAATCATCCACCTCAAAGTCGAAGTCTCTTCTCCTAACATCAATATAGGATTTCTGACGACTCTGCGATGTTTTCAACCTTTCTTGAATAATCTTTACTTTCTCCTTAACTTGATGAACCAAGTCTTGTCCTATCAACCCAGCTTCACAAACCTCAAACCATCCAATAGGAGATCTGCATCTTCTCCCATAAAGAGCCATCTAGATGCTAGAGTGATAGCTATTATTGTAAGCAAACTCTATGAGAGGTAAGTGATCATCCCAATTACCTTTGAAATCGATCACAAAATCCCTCAACATAAGTCTAAATGATGCGCTCTGCTTGACCATCAGTGTGAGGATGAAAAGCACTACCCAAGTTCACCTTCGAACCTAAACCTTTCTGGAAAGACTTCCAGAATTGAGCAGTAAATTGTGCACCTCTATCTGAAATGATGGACACTGGAACTCCATGAAGTCTGACTACCTCTTGAAGGTATAACTTGACATAATTCTCTGTTGAATAAGTAGTCCTTGCCGGTAAAATATGGGTTGATTTAGTTATCCGATCTACAATCACCCAAATAGAACCATCCTACTTAGGAGACCGCGACAACCCAGTAATAAAATCCATGTTTATCATCTCCCACTTCCATTTATGAATATCTATATTCTGAGCCATACCATCGGTCCTTTGGTTCTCTACCTTTACTTGTTGATAATTCAGGCATTTAGCAACGAACTCAACAATACACTTCTTCATACTACTCCACCAATAGACTTCTCTCAAGTCGTGAAACATCTTTGTGGAACCCAGATGGATAGAATATATGGAGCTATGAGGTTTCTCCATGATCCTCTCTTGGATTTCATCCACCCTTGATATACACAATCTACCTTGATACCTCAATACACCATCTCCCCCTTGTTCAAAAACCATCATTTTCTGCTTATGAACATTTGCCTTTAATTCAAGAAAAATAGGGTCTTGGTCTTGTTTCTCTTTTACTTCAGACACTAATGATGATTCATCCTCATTCATCACCATTACTCCACCTTTGTTGGAATCCAACAAATGCACTACTATGTGCAAGTTTGTGCACATCCTTGGCTAATTTCTTCTTTCCTTCCTCGACATGGGTAGTACAACCCATAGACAACCTGCTCAAAGCATCAGCAATAACATTAGCCTTACCTAGGTATATATAATACTCATGTCATAATCCTTGAGTAATTCCAACCACCTCCTCTGTCTGAGATTAATCTCCTTCTGACTAAATACATACTAAAGACTTTTATGATCGATGAACACATCTACATGAACACCATAAATATAATGACGCCATATTTTCAAAGCGAACACTACATAATCCAACTTTAGATCATGGGTTGGGTAATTCTTCTCGTGAATATTAAGTTGTCTGGAGGTATAAGCTATAACATTGCCATTCTGCATTAACACACAACCCAGTCCAACTCTTGACGCATCACAATACATAACAAAGCCTGTGTACCCTATGGTAAGGTCAACACTAGGACAGTAGTCAATCTAGTTTTCAATTCCTCAAAGCTTTTCTCATAAGCTTCAGACCATTAAAACTTTGTTGTCTTTGGAGTCAACTTTGTCAAAGGGGATGGAATAGATGAGAACCCCTCGACGAACCTTTTATAATATTCAATTAACTCCAAGAAACTCCTAATATTAGTTGGAGATGTGGGTCTAGTCCAGTTCTGCACTGCCTCTATCTTTTGAGTGTCAACTCAAATCCCATCAGCAGAAACAATGTGGCCTAAGAATGCCATAGACTCAAGCCAAAATTCACACTTAGAAAATTTGGCATACAACTCTTTATCCTTAAGGGTTTAGAGAACTACTATGAGTAACTAGCATGATCTTCCTCATTCCTCGAATAAATTAGAATGTCATCGATGAATACGATAACAAACACATCAAGATAAGGCTTAAACACTCTGTTCATAAGGTCCATGAACGTTGCAGGAGTATTAGTCAAACCAAATGACATGACCAGAAACTCATAATGGCCATAGCGGGTCCTAAATGTTGTCTTATAGATGTCACTTTCTCTTACTATCAACTGATGATAGAATGATCTAAGGTCTACCTTAGAAAAGCAAGTGGCACCCTAAAGTTGATAAAAAATATCATCAATCCTCGGAAGGGGATATTTATTTATTTATGGTAACCTTGTTCAATTAACGGTAATCTATATACATTCTAAGGAAACCATCTTTCTTCCTCACAAATAAGACTGAAGCACCCCAAGGTGAGACACTTGGTCGAATGAAACCTTTCTCAAGAAGATCTTTCAAATGCTCATTTAATTCTTTCAACTCAGCTGGAGCCATTCTATACGGCGGAATAGAGATAGGATGAGTATCACAAAGAATATCTATACCAAAGTCTATCTCTCTCTCAGGAGGGACTCTGTGAATATCGTATGGAAAGACCTCTGGAAACTCACTCATAACTGGAACTGACTTAATAGGTGGTGTCTCAACACTAGAGTCATCAACTCAGACTAAGTGATAGATGCACCCCTTGGAAACTAACTTTCTCGCCTTAAAGTACGAAATAAAATGACCCTTAGGCACTGTTGAACTACTCCTCCACTCTGTAACTGGCTCATTAGGAAACTGGAACTTAACTACTCGAGTTCTACAATCAACTGAGGCATAACAAGCATGAAGCCATTCCATACATGGAATAACATCAAAATCTACCATATCTAACTCGACTAAGTCAGCCATGGTGTCCTTATGATTGACAGAAATGGTACAATCACGGTAAACTCTCTCAGCTAGAATACACTCATCAACAGGTGTGGAAACACTGAAGGTTTCAAGAAGTTGCTCAGGAAGAATATCAAAATTCATAGCAATATAAAGAGTTACAAAAGATAGACTCGCTCTTGGATCTAGCAAAGCATATACCTCAAAAGTAAAGACTTTGATCATACCAGTGACGACATTTGGCAAATTATCTTGCTCTTGATGACTGGTGATATCATACAGACGGTTTGCTCCTCCGCCTGTCCCTGAAGTAGCTCCTCTAGGTGCAGCTATGTCTTGTGGAGATGCTGAAGAAGATTGGGCTCCATTGCCCCCATTACCACATGTCTGCCTGTTCTTAGTGTACTCTCTCGTGAAGTGACCATTCTGACCACACTTGAAGCATCCAGTGAAGCCATCACGACACACTCCTGAGTGGTTCCTACTACACATAGCATATGCAGGAGTCCCATTACCTCATGATGACACACTACCTTGAGACTGTGCAGGTTTAGCTCTGAAGTTCTAAGAAGTCACCTTTGCTCCTTGGTGCAGGTGCACTAGCAGATGATGGATCAGATCCATTTGGCTTATGTTGGAAAGATGACCGGTTCACATCACTTTGTTGCTGTCCGAACTCATTTCATATTTTATTCATTTTCTTGTTTCAGATATCTTCTCTATCGCTCAGCTTATCTTCCTCAACTTGTTGCATATGGATCATCAGCCTTGCTATGTCCATGTCCTCTATCAACATTGCAACCTTACCCTCTTTGCTCGACATATGAGACAACCTAGATACAAAAACGTACATCATACTCCTCATGTCAGCAACCATTTCCAGAGCATAACGGGACAGTTGGGTGAACTTGAGGCTATACTCATGCACACTCATAGATTCCTCTTTCAAGTTAAGGAATTCTCTTACCTTTGCCTCTCTCAGTTCACGGGGAAAAAATGCCCCAAGAAGGCCTCTTCGAACACAACCCAGCTCACAATTGGTGCACCTTCATCTCTACCCTTCTTCCATTGGTCGAACAACACTTTAGCAACACCCTTCAGTTGGTATGCAACTAGTTCCACTCGCTCAGCATCAGCAATATGCATCACTTAAAACAGTTTCTGCAGCTTCTCTATAAATTTCTCCGGATCCTCAGTGACACTTGAACCAGTGAAATCTAGAGGATTCATCCTTAAAAATTCTCGGATTCTGGACGTATTAGCCACATCATGTCGATTCCCTCTTTGTTGTCCATCTTGGTTGGTCACCACTTGACTCAACATACGAATAGCATCTCGGAACTCAGCATTTGTTGTCCATCTTGGTTGGTCACCACTTGACTCAACATCGTGATAGCATCTCAGAACTCAGCATTTGTGACCTCTCATTGGGGTTGCACTTTAGGTGCATTGGATACCTCTTGATCCTGAGGATCAACATTCCTCCTAGAGGGACGACCTCAAACAGTTCTTCATGGAGGCATGATCTGAAAGATACGCACAAGCATGAATTAGAAAGAAACTTTATAAGAATAAACTCGATCGCACGAAAAGAGTATGAAAGAAGTGAGATAGTTCCTAAATGTCGCAACCTCCTAATTATAGATGTGGCACGCTTCACATTGATAACTAGAACTCTACAGACACAGCTTCATAGAAACCCTAGAACTCTTGAACTCTGTGTTGTGATACCAAGTTTGTCACGCCCCAAGCCTACACCCTGGACGTGGCCGACACTCGAGAACCATTGCTGGCCCCAAGAAAAACCTTGACCTAGCTCAACTATCAGCGGAATACTTACTCAACATTTAAAAGAACTCAAAAGTAACTTTACTCACTATCTCAAAAGGGAAACTTAGAACATTTTAGAAATAAAACATCCACTAGCCAAAAGGAAATTCAAGTCTAGAACATTGACATTTGAAAATGAAAAGACTCATGAACTACTGTCTATCTATATATGAAGCCTTTAATACTATGAGGGATGTCGGGACAACACCCCTGATCTTCCTAATAATTGAAATACTAGAAAGTAAAGAAGGGATCCTCCGAAAGCAAGGAGGCTCACCAAACAAATTTGGAACTCGACTAGATCAACGAAGCGCAGGTTGATGATCCTGATTACCTGTATCTGCATTATGAAAGATGCAGGCCAAATGGCGTCATGACATAGAATGTACGAGCATGTAAGGGGAAAACTAAAGCATGACATAAGCCTGAACTAGAACTGAAGAAACAGTTACCTCGTCTCAACTCACTCAACCTCAACTCAATCTCAACTCATTTCAATCTAAATGAGTGATAAAGATGTAATATAAAGAAAAGTTTGTAAAACAATAGATAACAACTCAATGTATTGAAAAAGTACAACATAACTCATTTTGTATGTAAAAATACAAAATAAACTTCGTTTAGGAGATTCTCTAACCAACAACCATCACTATGAACTATGTGATGATACAGCGTTTCTCCCACACTGCGAGAACTGTCATATACCTTGTCGGAGTATAGAACTCCTCAACTAACTGGATCCACTAGCCTATGCTTAAAAGTAATAAGGAATCATCTAAAATGTATGACCCTTTCTACCCACGTTGGCTACATGGTTTATGTGGGTTGTGAGTTGTTTGAACTCTCCCCCATATCGATGGTCAATACTACTCCCAAAATATAACTTAGTTCATATGTTTTAAAGAAAACATTTCCTCATCCTCAACTTTGAGATTATTACTCAAAAGATTTCTCTAAAAAGAGATAGTGCTCAAAACTCCTCATAACTCATTTGGAAATCTCAGTTTCCTCCTCTTTTTAAAATGTGAAAACATTTACTCATGGGAATACTTAGTTCCTATATATTCATTTTGAAAAATGAACTCAAATTTACTCATCCTCATACTCAAGTCCTAAAAGAAGTTTTAAAACAATGTAAAAGACTTCTCAAAACGACTCGAAAGAACTCTCAAAACGTAACTCTTAATTGTACCTTAAATATGAATTATGAATTCAAGGTTATGATTCATGTTATGAATGATCTTTCGATGTTTAGATGTAGTTTAGAGTGATTAGAATCAGTAGGAGAAAAGGTATACTTTAAAAGAACTTAAACAGATCAAACAACGGAAAAATGGTGGGGGTAGATAACTCGAGAGCATTGTTGGTGCGGGGCGCCAGGCCCTAAAGTTCAGAGAAGACTTTCTGGCACACTGCTGGCGCGCCGCCCCAGACACTTTGGTACATCTGGGGCGCGCCGCGCCACCCTTCCCCCAAACAATTCTGATGAATTTCATCTCTCATTTTCTGATCCTATTATACTTCGGAAGAGAAGCTGCAAATTTTTAAAAGAAAAAAAAAGAAGAGAATTTATGGAAAAAGAGGAGAATCTTACTGCAAACAAAAAAGAAGAAGACAATCTTCTTGATTTATACAAAACAACAAATTTCAAACTCTTTATTGAAATTTACACAAAACAACAAATTTCAACACTTGTAGAAATCTTACTACAACATAGTTAGAATACTACATATGAATACTAATAAAAATACATAAAAAATTATTCTTCTGAGTTTTTTGAATCTTCTACATTTTCATTTTCGGAATCATCTGAATCTTCCTCATTTTGATAGTGATTGCATGTACAACATCTAGTTGATTTGTATGGCCTTGATGTTCTTCGAGGGATATTCCCTATATCAAAAATTGAATGTTGTGAAGCTTCAGCATTAAACCTTGGTTCATGGGACACAATTACCTATAATACAATAAATATAATATAATTAAATAAATATGCACAAAAAAATTAAGAAAAGATTAAAAATTTCAATTAAAATTCTTTCTTACATTTGAAAAATTCAACCTCCCACCAAATGAAAAGATTATGCATAGAAAATTCACACATACCATGTTGAATACCATACTGAGATTCATTGAATTGCGCAAAACCAGATATTGAAACATGTGAAGTTACAAAATCAACTGTTTCCTGGCTTGAAAAATTAGCATTAGTGTTAGAGGGTCCTGCAGAAAAATCAAACATGGGATAATAAAACTTAGGAGTAGCCACCAAATGTGTGTTATTATCAATCAAATTATCTCCATCAATCAAATGATGCTCCACACGATTTCAACCACGACCACGACATTCACCATCACTCCTTCTACCTCATGTGCACCATTTCTAGGTGTTGTTTTTCACGATCGGTGAGATACTTGTACTGCTGACGGTTCCTCGTATTGAGTGGGAGGATTGTAATCAAGAGCAAAACTCAACTGCGTTCCCTGAGAGGTCGCATTTATTGACTCTATTAAAACATGAGTGACCTCCTCTGCATCTTGTCTCATTTCAATAGATTGAATTTCATCATTTTCAATCATATGAGCTCGACGATATTGCATTTCATGACCCCTAGCCTAAAATAAATAAAAAATATTAATAATAAAAAAATTGTTAAAGGTCGATATAATAATTTAAAATTTTCATAATATATAACTAATGTCTCTTGTCTTCCTGCCAAGTGTTAATACCCTCTTTGGACAACATGTTGTGGATTTTTTTCAATTAACATGCGGGAATGTCTCATGTGTAACTTGTTTGATCACTTACAAATGGAGGTCGAAATATACAATTTTGACATTGTTCCCATAAATATTGTGTGTAGTTAAACGCATATATATCCTCTTGTTTTATTGTGGATCGTTTATCACGCTTAAAATGATGTTCGGAAAATTGAATACACGGTCCATGAATATGTTGTAAATAACCAAACTCTCTCACAACACGATCAATCATTTGCCACTCACAATAAATTCCACAAATAAGTTGCACATGTGTCATCCAGACGGATTGTCCTAACTGACACCACTCAGATAATCCATTAATAACATCTTTTGAATAAGGTAGCCAAATAAACTATAAAAAAATGTAAGTAAAATAATTATTAAATATTTTGACAGAAAAAAAATATATGTACATTAATTAAAATAATCTTACGAAACATCTTTTTTTTACTATTATGTCATATGATTTGATGTAACACAATAAAATATTTTATTTTGAGGACATACCAAAAATCTATGTATTTGTCATTATATTCACATGATTTTCTTGGATTACCTGAGTAAATAAAATGAGTGTCATCAAAGATTTTTTTAATAAAATTTATTTTTTTGTAATAAAAACTAATACTATTTAAATATCTGATCATGTTAGGTTATCTAGAACATCCATAATCACACTGATTACAGTTCATTCTCATTTTGATGATTTCTACATCGAGTCCATTTATGTGCAAGCGCAGTTGGAGCCTCAAGTTGGCTGGTCCTTAGAGGGAACGGTGATGATTGTAGGGGAATAATACGTTCTCATGTCCAAATCTACAATAAATAAAATTTAACAAATTTTAGAATATAATTAAATTTAAAAGTGCATATTACTAAAATATAAATAATAATTAAAAAAATGTATACCGGCATTAAAGAGAGAAATCCACACACTTCATTTCATTGTTTGATTAATGCACGGCATAAGCAATTATGCAAATATGATAATGTGTCTGCTCCACATGCTTGCGTTGACATTACGTTTAAATTTCTCATGTCAAATAAAAGGTCAAAATTAAGCTTATTATGAAAATATTGACCCACCACATAACCATAATAAATATAATCTAAACATTTATTGCATCTCATGCTCAGTTGAATGATTAGTAATATAATCTAAACCCTCAATATGCTTGATTAATTTAGATGTTAACAGTCTACTAACATTAGAAAAATAATCATTATCGGATAACCATCGCATTATTTCAAACATCATTTCTTGTCTACCCAAAACTCCTAAAGTATCAGTGCCATTTAAAATTATAGGACTATCATCTATTACCATTCCAAACAAAATATCTACATCTTGCATAGTTATAGTAGCCTCGTCAGTTTGCATGTGAAAGGTATGCGTTTCTGGACACTACCTTTCAATTAAAGTAGAAATTAGTCCGGAGTCATACGATAAACCTATAATTTTCAAAATATTGACGAATGCAAGGATGTAATAGATAATATTTTATATGCTGCAAAAATCCAACATCACCGCGATGCGTATATAAGCAAGTTTTCTCTTCTCTTACACTACTATTTCAAATATCTTTAGAACGATGATCAACTTAAATTTTTAATACATCATACTCCATTGGACCAGGATGTACGTACATATTTGAAGGATGCATATCTATATACAAAATATAAAAATAATTTTTAATATAATTGTTAATGTTAATATAATTATTTAAAGAAGAATATTTTCACAATACCATAAAAGTTAATAATTAATTCTTAAAGTTTAAAATAAAATAAATTAAAATTTACCTTATAAGAGAAAGAATTTGAAAAAAATTGATAGAATTTAAATTTAAAGGAAGAGATACAAACTTTAAAAATTATACGTCAACAATGTCTTCAAATTTATAAGAAGTTTAAATGGAACATATGAACTTTTTCTATTTTTTATGTAATGCATGTGAGTTGAAAACTTTATTTTTACATGACATATGAATGTTTGCAGGCACAATTTAAAAAAATGAGAAAAATCACTGCCCATGTAGTGATTTAAGTTTTTTTTTTTAAAAATATTTAAGACAAAATTGTTGCTGGCACAGTGCAGTGATTTTAAAATAATTTTAAAAAAAAAAAATTGTTGTTGGGGTAGCGATTTTAATTTTAATTTTTTTGACAAAATCGCTGCCGAAGCAGAGATTTGAATTGATTTTTTAACGGAGTTAATTTGTGCAAAAGATATCGCTCCCTCAAGAGCGATTTTGCTCTTTGGTTTAAAAGAAAATTGATATACCCGTTATATTTTTGGAGGAAAAAATTGCCCTTTGGCTCTGAACTCAAATAAATTGTGCGTTGAAAAAAAAGTTACAAATTAAAAATAGTATTTACAAATTAAATGAGTTGAAAAATAGCTCTTGTGGCTAAAGGTAGCCCTCACAATTTAAAAATGGGTTGAAATTTATATTTTTAGAAGAACTCACAGATCTCATAAAATCAATAAAGCTCTGATATCACTATTGATTTTTTGAAAAGATGGGCAACAAAAAAAGGTTTGAAATGACTTTCAATGAAAAAATTTATGGTGAGTGAGGTATACCATGTCATAGCTGTATGAGGGAGTTTTTTAATAAATAAAAATACATTATGTCAATTAACAAATATAAAATATAATTAATTATTTTTTTCCATTTTATCGTAACGATTAATTCTTTTTAAAACTGTAAAAAAAAAAGAGTTATAAAGTTGCAAAAAAAAAATTATGGAGAAAATTATTAAAACGCCTACATATATACATATTCTTTTCGTTATGAATTTATACGATATTCTTTTGTTCTCAAAATTCAAGCTATAAAATGTACTTTTTACATAAAATATTTTCACTAAGTTGCAATTCTTCTCATGTTAATATAATGAAAAATGCATTATAACTTGAATTCGAGAATAAAAGAATATCGTATAAATTGATGGAGAGTGCATGTATATATGTAGGATTTTATGAATGCTTTTCGATTTTGGGTTTCATGAAAATAGTGTCTAAAGCTTATGTAATTAATTGTCATGATCATTGGTGCTCTTTCCGTTGTATTTTGTTGTTGGAGAATGTTTGATGGGTTCGAGTGTTTAGAAGTTATGAAATTGTTGAGAGAAGAACAAGAGAACATATTAAATTTATTCCCCTAGTAATTTTCATATTTAGTTGTCCACTTTTTCTTTTACAAGTCCTTTAAGAAATTAAAATTTTAAAATGATAATTTTGTTAATTGACAAGTAATTTTGAATAACTATTTTTAGAAATGTAAGTTAATTTTCAAAATGTTAAAATCAGATAAATTCGGCTAGAAATATTAAATTTCACATTTTTCGTGAATAAAAATATTAAGATTAAAACGAAGTAGCAAAATTTAAAATAATTATATAAAGAAAGAGAAGGAAAAGTTGAACTAAAAGGAAAAAAGTTAAAAAGGAAGAGAGCGGAGGGATTTTGGCACATTTTTTCTGAAAATGAAACCCAATAATCCACTTGAAAAAAATATGAAAGGACTCTCATACAAGTTTTGTCTGCCACATCATACTTATGTCTCAAACATAATAAAAAATTTCGCTTTCAATAATTTTATTAAGCATTGAGGGATTTTAAATAGACAACATAAAACACATAATCTGCATAATTTAAAATTTAAAACAACCTAAAATTTCTCAACAACTCAAACAACCTAACTAAATTTCAATATTCAAATTCCTCTTAACTTAAACAACTTATTATGCAAAAAACTATTGCATAAAAACTACTGCAGTAACTAAAAGTAAATTCAACAATTCTTAAGTGCCCCATGAAGATTCTTTTTGGATATTATTATATAGTCCAATGAGCAATATTGTTATTTTATTTTTTTCATGACAGGTGAAGAATCATTCGATTAAATTTCTATAAAATAACTAAGACCTAATTATTTCTACATAAAAGTGCACTAATAAAGGTTGGGCGTGGATCTATCCGAGTGCGTAAATTTAGTTTTTTGAAATCATCTATGATTGATTGTATGGAATCATCCAGTTGAGGGGAGCCTCTTGAACATTATCATTCATATAGTTGATGTGTAGACCTTCTTTCTCTGTTATCTGATAGGATGCTTGTACCAAGTTTGAATCTTTCCTCTGACTTTCTTCGAAGATTGTAATGTCTGTCTTGCTTCTTCTTTGTTTCTCCATTAACTGATTGGTGACAAACTGACAATAATGATGCTTCTTTTTATATTCAATGAACTATCTATGATGATTGACAATACAACATTTCTCTTCATACGTGATCGAAAAATATTATGAATTTTTTTTATCATCGATTACTTCACAAAATAGTAATAATTATACTTCAACAACCTCTTTCCTAATAATAATTTTCTTTTGGTTTTCAAGCGATGAAATACAAAAGTCTTTGAAGTGGCACCACCTCCTTCCACTTATTTAGAGGCTTCACTTTTATTCTTGTGGCCTAATATTTCAAATACAGAGACACAAGGTGTCAAACTTTCTATGCATTCAAACACTAAAGTTTATTATAGTTTTTTTTGTTATCAACTTCTTTGTCTTTTCTACTAAGGTATGGTATGATGAAGTCGTTTGCCTTTTTTTTAGATGAAATTATAAAATGTTTTGCCAAGATGAATCCTAGCTCAAATTTTGGAGTGATGACATAATGCTCTTGCTTCTTCAACCTCACTTAAGAATTCTGAGACATATTTGAGTGATTTCATCTTTGAGCTCTTTCAGTATCGCTAGATTTGAAAAGTCGTAACCTGATTTTTCAAATAGTGTGAGGACCTTTTGATCAAAACACCATTTTATCTTATCAATTTGGGTATTTCCTTTAAAAGACTTAAAAGTGATAGATATAACTTGTACAATTGAGATAATTATTTTTTCTTTAAATTTTGAAAAGTTTTATGACTCAATTCTTTTCTTTAAATTTTGAAAAGTTTTATGACTCAATTCTTTTCTTGGAGGGTGAACTTATTGAGTATATTCCTCTAGCAATGACTGTTTCTCTTTTCGACGCTCGCATGAAATGTACCAAAAAAGTGATTGCTCATTATCAAAATTTATCTGCAAGTATCCTTTAGATGGTAAAAGCTTAATAGAGATTTCTTTTATTCTCTTTTCGAACATCTTGATAGCGGCTCATTGAACTTCACTCTCTTTTTTTGAATCAACATCAATTAAGTCATCTTGCGTGGATTTTTTCATTTTAAATCTTTCAGAATCTAAATAGAATTTTACATTTGCAAAGTATCACTCTGTCTTGATGAAAGGATTAATTTTTGCATCAATTTGACTATTTCATCGTCTTTCATATACTTTATGCATTTATGCAAAGTAGATGACATCACTCCATTTTCATAGAATCCAAGGACATTCAAGCAACAAGTTTATGATGTTTTGACATTTATAACATGAATCAAAGTGTTTGATTTCATATCGTCAATGAACAATCTTACACAAATCTTTTCTATGGCTCGGTTTTCTCCTTGATTGAAACCTTGAATCATTAGGTTTTTTCAACTCATCAATAGAGTTTCTAAGTTTTTTGAGTCATTTTTAGCATGATATTGACTATCAAAATACCATCGATAGTATGTAATAGATATGATGTTTTTGAATAGCTCCTACAGCAAACAAAGGTTTGTTATGTAGTTTAGACCTTAACAACAAATCATCAGTGAAGTCAAATATAGCAAAATTTGAGGTAACTTTTTTGTTAGCATGTTGTTCTTGTGTTATTGTTGTATTATTCTTACCTCATTTTTGGTTTCCTTTGTTTTACTTATGCTGAAAACATGTACTGCACCAATTTGACTGCCTTAAACAAACATTTAGGATATAACTCACGCAATATAATAGACTTTCGAATCTTCTACGATAAGGAACCATTGATGTTTTGACTGGTATAACATTTGATATTTTTTTATGATTGTATTTAATTCACATCACTCCTTAGTGCTCTTGTCTTGGAAATATGTATCCTAACAACTATTTGATGTCTCTGCATCTTATGAGTAACCAAAGTCCAATCATAATATTCATTTTCTTTGTGATTGTTGTCTGTCTCTAGTGAACCTTCAAAAGTTTTCTTTAAAAATTCAACTTCAATAGGCGTGAAACTCCTGAATTAAGAGAAAAGGGTGTTTGGCATAATCTGCGACCTCGAGCACTTCTTCTAGTTGGGTGCTATACTTGCATGGTTTGCTTCAGCTATTTTATTTATGTCAATGATGATTTTTTTTTCACTTACTAACACCATGATTTTCTCTTTCAAAACAAAAGATTTACTTGTTGGGTGGTGAATGACGCGATAAAACTTACAGTATATTATCAATCATATTGATTTCTTCGGGCCTCTTTAATTTAGGGAGATCAATAACTTTCTTGGTTAGCAATTCAACAAAGATCATAGGTACGTCTGAATCTGAAAATAAATAAATCTTTACCTCTAACTCCTAAAAGGTTGAATGTCGTTTCTCTTCCTTTGAATATTGACTTGGGATTCCTCTTCTTGAAGTTCTTTCTTTATTGTGACCTTGACAAAAGTTGCTTTCACTCCTATAGATTCTTTAGTTTGGATCTTTGAGGTCGTACCTTTCTTGAACTCTTTCTTTTCTATTGTTAGATCAGCAAAAGGAGATGTCTTCCAATGACTTGGAATGCTCAACTCCATGTTAAGCGCTCGTATGACAAGTTCTTTAAAAGTTCACGGTTTGATTCCTTGTAGTATGTATAGTAGTCCCCAGTGCATTTCTTGAATGCATATTTCTAGAGTAGATATCTAAGAAAGGCAATATTTACCGTTCAAATTCAATGTTCTCCAATAATTGATATAATCCACCACAGACTCATCTTTCCTTTGTTCAGTGTCTGTCAACTCGATCATGCTTACGGTCCAAACGTACTGTAAAAATGATTAAGGAATTCCTTCTAGAGTTGCTTACAACTATCAATAGACTCATGTTCCATGTCGATATACTAGTCGACTGCACTATCTTACAGCGAACAAACAAACTGGTTTACCAAAAAGTCATCATGTAGTACAGCATTGCTACAAGTTTCAATAGTGGGCATGTATTACCTTGGGTTTCCTTTTCCATCAAATTGTTGTAGCTTTGGTGGTTGATAGTTCGTTTTCATGGATAGACAATCACACCGTCTGGTATATGGATTGGAGTGATGCAATGAATTTTGTGGTGTTCCGCTATATTGAGCCTTGATGGTGTTTGTTATCATGTCTTGTTGGACAGATAACGCTACAACTGAAACTGATTGTTTCTCCTTTTGAAAGTTGGACTTAGCTATAGATTCATCAAACAACCTTATTTTTTGGATTGAAGCTAGACGGACAAGTGGGGACAATGTGAAGGCCTCCAACTTATTCATAAGTTGAGCAATATGAAGTTTTTTATCGTCAATAGACATCTTCAAAGCTTCAATGGTTTGCTACCATCACTGCAAACTTCTTGTCCATGTTAATTAAGTCAGCCATTAAAATATTGACGTTCATTAAAATTGGAGAAATCATTGAATTGTCAAATTCCCCCAAATTAAAGTCAATTTGAGAAAATTCTTCAAAGACTATAGATGCGAGGTTGCCTCCAAAGGTTGCAATTACGGTCGCAATATGAGAATTGTTGTTTTTTTATCATCTCTGGAGAGGTAAAGCATTTGAATTCATCTAAGTCACTAGTCTTGAACTTGCGTCGAGTCTTTGCATGAAACATCATTACATCACTGATCTTTCTGAATGTTCAGTACTTGACTTTGTATTTTGTAATTTGCAAGAGCAAGAGATTAAGAACAAAATTGATCCCACTAGACGTGTCAAAATTTATTCACAACAATTTTTCTAAGTGTTGGAATTTAACTGCAACAAAAAATAAGAAAATGATAATTTTTGTTGATAAATTTGTGAATACAATTTTATCACCCTCTTGATTCTTCTCTCCTGAACTTCTCGGAGATTCATGGGCATTCAATACCGTACTTCTTGAATTGTTTAATGATTTGAATCTCCTAGTGTATTCCAAACTCCCGGAACATTGGTTAGTACTCCATTACTTCGGAAAGATCTCCGAAAAAACTCCTTCAACCACTACTTGAAAGAATTATGTAATAGATGTTGTAGCTTTCTAGCACGCTTACTCCAATGCTTGTCGAAGTGTTTGTCGAATGCCCTTGAAAGTCTTTTCTATCCCCTATTTATAGTTGTAGGGAGTGAACAAAGTTGCATATGATTAGCTAAAAAATGTCATTTAACACTGGGTGAATTGTGATTGATTCTTAAATTTGACTAGAACAACCACATTATTTGAAAACATGATATCATCTTGTTAGTCTTGGATGCATAGCCACCATGACATGGTAAGACGAGTTTAGGCTTCAATGTGTAATTGACCTTGGACATTAAAATGAACTAATTAATTTATATAGTCCAAATTAATCATTAATTAATCAACCCAAATGAATCGAATAAATTCCAAAATTTTATATAAATTTAACCCAATAAAATTTATACACTGCCAAATTTAGTAACGATAAAGTCATGAAACACCAATCTTCTGCCTCCGGATATATCAGTATTATTATTTTTTGCTCACTGCCAAATTAAGTAATCATAGAAACAGCAATCGTCCTCAAACTACTAGCTTTTGCTCCCAAAGCAAATGTTGACCATGACAATAAAATATTTTGGTGTAATGAACCATGCCATCACTAGAGATAAACAGATTTGCAAATTGCTAGCTAACAGTAAGAGCAACAGCCAGCTCTCCCATTCCAAATTTGCATTAGTAGAGAAATATCTTGAGTATCTGATCGGCTTGACATAAACCAAGAATCATCCAAGTGATCAGGAGTTATCTCAAGGCAGTAATGATAACATTTTATCCATGTGATTCCACAATTAACTCTGATGAACTAACTCTATTTCCTGCAGACATCCCCATCCCAGAAATAATTAGCAAGAAATGTTTTGAAACGGTATACATAATGGCATAGGACAATGGACAATACATGCAGAGAAAAAACAAGTTCCGTTAAAACCTAAAGCAAGGGAAGTTGATGCATTGTCATCATTATTCTTTCTTACCAAAATAAATACAGAAACATTAAATTTACATTGAAATGACAGAATTTCCAACTAGCCAACACCAGCAAGGATACGAAATCAGGAACATGCACAAAGTTCACTATCAAAATAACTAGCTTTTGCTCCTAAACAATTGGTAAAAATACTTAGTAATTTTCCTCCCAAGGCATATTATCGAATTTTATGATCAACTATGATGCCATAAGGAACATGCACAAAGCTCACTATAAAAAACTTTAAAGAAAAAGAGAGTAATCCACGATTGTCTCAGTGTCACGTGGTTTACACACTTCAAAGACGACATGCAATGTGGGCTGAAAATACTTTAATTTCAAATAAGCAAAGCCGTAACCAGAAACCCTGGCTTAAATTTCAAACAACAAGGATCTTTCCTAACCTGCTACTCTTTTTTGAAGGAACAACTAGTCCCCTTTTCTCCAGGCTTTTAAACCTATCTCTTGCAAGGGTGCAGCATCCCTGTTTGAAACAGAAAGCAAAATCACACAAGAGAAAGACCTTGAAAATAGAAACAAATGTGATAACAACCAACTTGGAGAAATTCGAAATCAGGAAAGCAACCTTCAATTTACGGAGGGAACCAGTAATCTCTTCAGACAGTAAGACCTGAGCAGGAGCAGGCTGGAATCTGAAATGATAGGCCATAAATTCTTTTGTCAACATCTACAGTTATTGCAGGAATAAAGCAAAAGAGACAAGAAAATGACTCTCGTTGCTCAGAATCTGATGTTCTAGAAATATATACAAACCCCACAAGCAAAACAGCAATGAGAGTCATTTTCTTGAATTATAACCCCACAAGCAAAAGAGCATCAGAACATGCAATCATCATTCTTTCAAACCCCAAGCTGGAAGTTGAAACATTTTCAAGAGCTATAACCATAGAGATCTCTTTAAAATCTGATGTTCTAGAAAGCCATTTTTCCCAGTTAGCAATTTAATTATTGAAACTTATTACTTCAAAATGAAACAGCACATACTTGCGTTTTCCCAAGCGTGGCGGACAACATTTTAGTCTTTCTTTTTTAGCAGTTACACGGCGTAGATGTCTTTTCTGTTTTTCTCCTTCCTCTCTCTCTATTTCTTGAATTATATCCGGTAAGCTGCAGGCACAAAAACAGATAAGAATCTATAAGAAAGGCAAATTCTATTTAACTAGAATATGATTTGCCTGTTATTCTAAGTAATAGCAAACCTATCAATTTCTTTGGAGAGCTGTGCTGCTTTTGTTGATTCAGCTTGTGCTTTCAACTGTTCTTTGCGTCTAGCCCGTCGATTCTTCTCAACTTGTGTCACCATTTTGGGCTTTTGAGGCCTGAATAAAGTTAAAATTAATGATGGATAACTTCATTCAGTGTTAAATGAAGATCTGACGACTTGCTATGCACTCAACACAACATGGATTGCCAAGGAAGCTAAACTTAGAGCACTGCAAATTTTCAGAACACAACTGACATACAAAAAAGAAAATCTTGAACACTGGTGACTCTACAACAGATCATCATTAGGACATTTGGATCATCACCACCAAAGGTAACAGATATAAAGTCGGACGGCAACAACGTCCATATTATCTATCATGCTTACTGGTGACTGAACTCACAATCTAACTCAGCAAGATTAAGGAAGGATCAAACCTCTTCAAATTAGAAATGTGATTTCACATGTAGTTGATTTTAACTTAACATATTTAAGCAACCAAATATTAGTGATATACAATGTACTCGTTCTGCGTCTTTAACCACAAAAAAAGGATGTTCCATTTGGGCATATTAGAGTTCATCACAGGGTTCCTAATAAATTAAATAAAAAGGAAAGACTCTTCCAAGAAGAAAGTCTTGAGAAACTATGTCCTTTGCTTTAAGCTGTTGAGTTGAATGCAAATTCTTTTACATGTTGTCATAAGCTTTGATAAATCCATTTTTTCACCTAAAAGTCCGATCTTCTGTCACCTGTGAAACCTCTAACCAAATTAAACAAGTGGAACAATATCAGAGTCTAGAGATATACCTGGTGTCTCATATCATGTGCTCAAAGGGTTTCCAAAGTTTTAATTAAGGTCCTCCCCTACTCAGTCATTGACTTAAGATTCTGGGATTGGATGCTCAAATTCTTAAATACCCACAAAAATTGGATCTATCATTTTCTAGTTCCAGGATTCCAGTACCATTTAATCATTGACATTTTAATATATGTCATCTCCAGATAAAACTGATGTGAACTTCTGAGTTAGCTACAATTATTGGAAAAAATAGAAGTTACAAATGCTGGAAACAAGAACTTCTCCACTAGCTCAAATTCCACCCCACAAAAACTGAATATATTATTTCCTAGTTGCAGTACTGCAGTTATCAAAATAATGTGAACTTCTGCATTAGCTACAAGTGTCGGAAGAAAATAAGAGCTACTCATGCTGGAAATAGAACTTCCCACTGAACACATTATTTCCTAGTTGCAGTACTGCTCAGTAATCAAAATAATGTGAACTTCCAGATTAGCTACAAATGTTGGAAGAAAATAATAGCTACTACTAATGCTGGAAATAAGAGCTTTCCCACTAGCAGAAAAAATAAACACACTGTCACACGGAATAGGGCAAACATTGGTTCAAATAGATAAGGACGAAGGAAGCATGAGGTCTTAGACCATCAGTGATAGCGTTAGATATGTCACCTTTGACTTCATAAACATCCATAGCTTAGAGCTTTGTGAAAACTATTAAACATGCAAAGCCACAAAAATAAAACGAAATTGTATTTCTAGTATAAATCATGATAAGAAATTGAAAATAGAAAGAGCCAATTGTGAGCCACTGTAAAAATGAGGACAAGACAACTCATGTTAGCCTTGTAAAGTTATAGTTAAAAATTTAGGACTTAAAGCTAATTGGGTGTAACCAGTGTCCAGAGATTAAAATGTAATTAAATTTACTATCAGCATAATTTATCATGTAGATTTAACACATTAAACTGTCATCTATTTTATTTCTCTGAAAGCCTAAAGCTTAAAGATTGTCAAAGAAGCTCCTATTCACTATTATAAGGGGACTCCACGAATATGAATAGACACAGGTGAATAAATTACATGGTTCAAAGTTTGATGGCTGGATTTTCAAGTAATATTATAATTTTAAATAATCCTGAGTACTGAGCAAGCAAAGAATAGAACATGTTTCAATAGCAAAAACTATCAAGACAGACGAGCAATATAGAAGCTTACCTTTTCTCCAGATCTGTGTTTCCGTCTTCCACTTGCTTTTCATTCTCCGTGTCACTGCCACTATCCGCTTCAAGGAAATACATCTGAGGCAAATGAATCTTCGGTGAATACTTATACAGAGTATAAGAAAACATAGTCCAAAAGGCATCAGCAAGGGCCATGGTCAAAGGTACTAACAAGACAGTAACAGCTTAAACTTACATCTTCTTCATTAACTGCTTCTCCAGGAACAATCAATGGAATAGGCTCCGGCCCCAATTCATTTCGATAAAGTTTCTGCATTTCATCTGCAACAGCACAAGCTAATGCATCCTGAATTGAGAAGATACCGAGTGAATTATTAATTGCAGGGACTAGGAACTTGGTAATAACAAATAATGACATACAGACACAAATTACCTGATGACTTTCAGATGGCGGATTGAATGAGCATCCTGGAGGCTCAACTTCCACGGCAGGTATAACAGAAGTCTTGGGCTTCTGTCACATGCAATGCATATAAAACTGATTACATATACTAATGCAGATTTGTATTTTCCCTTTCCGAAAAGTACACATGCAAAATTGTTCTATGAAAGTCATAGGTTTACAATTCAACTACTCGAGATTTAGGACCATAAATAAATATACACAGTTACGATAGTGAAGAAATGGATAGAGAAAGAAGAAGACATGGAGGTACAAACAATATGCACCAGGGGTCGTTTCGTTGAGAGACGAGTTATGCAAGGACTGTAATGTAGGGATTGTATCTTATGGAATAGAGTAATACAAGGATTGTAATGCATAAATTATATTGTAGGATTAAATACGTGTTTTGTCTAATTTTACAAAATGGTTTTGATATATGAAGATTATTTTGTTCATTTTAGTTGTTTTAATCCTGATTCTATAACATCTTAGTAATGCAACCAAACGATCTAGTGTCACCAGCCAACCCACCTCATCCGCTGACATAGAAAATTATGAAAATACTTCATTCCACAGCAGCAGGAAAGTACAGAAAACCAAACTCAAAAATGAAATCCCAATCTAAACATGCATCACATATTTTGGTCAAGATCTTTAGACAGCCTAGAGCATCAATGATGCTAAAACTAAAAGGAAGGATTTCAAACTGCCAAAATGAGGAATGAGCAAAATGGAAAACAATCCAAGTTTGACTTCTTTTTGGATGCCTGGTATCTTTTTTGATGAAATTTTGTATCCGTTACAGATCATTGTATCTGCATAATCTAATTCGTCAAATGAAGTTGTGAAAATGTGTCGACTAACGGGAAACTAACTGATCAATCAATCAATCAACAATGCATCAATCACAAAAGATAGTTAGGGTCAGCCAGTGTTTTGGACGGCGAGAGGCGACAAAAGGCGACAAGGGCCTGCCTCGCCATGCGGCGAGGCGAGCGGCGAGGCGCTCGCCTTTTTGAATCGCGGCGCCAATTAATACCAAAAATTAAAAATATTTAATTGCATATATAAATATCCAAAATCTCAATAGCAATAACATATATTAGCAAATATTTCAATTCAAAAACATAACCCTAACGAGATAAGAGATGGGTTAATGAGTTAAATAAGTCAAATATTTTATTTTATTTTAAAATGTAGGCAGTGGGCAGTGGCTTCAGTTCTTCTTCAGAAATTAGACTTCACAATAAAAAACAGAGGGACTGAGAGAGTACTAAAAACAGAGCAAAAGAAGAG